>VUQH01041668.1:0-11294 GCA_015106775.1 Etroplus canarensis | reverse complement strand
TAGATGTTTTGCTGCTACATGTTCCGCTACGGTCATCAGATAGACGCTAACTTTGCGTTTGGCATCAGGGAGGTAGCATGTAATAGGTCTAACAGTTTTTTTTTGGTGTTTTTAAAGGAGACCTTTTGTTATTTTTCTTATTTTCTGCCATACACACACACACACACACACACACACACACACACACACACACACACACACACAATGGTGTATGATCATGCTAAATGTGGCCAAAGTTTTGAAATGAGATCAGCCTGTGTGTTAAAGTAGTTCCTGTAAGCCAGGAGCTCAGGCTTCAGACTGCTCTAAAAGCAGTTTCAGTGGTTTTTTTTTTTTATTTTTAAACGAACTCTAATTAATTAGTTATTTGTATGACGTTAGTAAGAACAGATATACTACTGCTACTACTAATAATAATACATTTTATTTATAGGTGCCTTTCAAGGAACCCAAGGTCACCTATATAAATGACAGATAAAACACATTAACAACAGACTGGTGATATGCCCAACATGGTCATCACTCAGGTGCACAGCTCTGGCTAATAGTTCCACCCACCTCCTGTTCAAATCAACTCTTTAAGCAGGGCAGCCAATCAGAAGAATGCTGGTTTTAAATGAAACAGTGAAAATGGCTTGTCGTAAACGATGGGTAAACTGGAAGGCTACACCAAAGCCCAGTATAAGGTAAATATGAATTATTTTGAATTGTTAATCATGCAAAGTTGCTTTACTCCACAAATGAAGCTATGTAGCTGGAATTAAGTGCATTAGGCCCACTTAAAAAAGCAGCTAACATGAAATCAGCTTATGAAAATGAAGCCAGTGTCAGTGCAACAGATGAGAAAAGTAGCTGAGACAGTAGGAATGGCAGTTATGTGCGGAGGAGAGTGCTGTGTCACTAGTAATAAAGCTGCAGCACCAGATGTGACTGAGGTTATCAACAACACAACACTAGTTATGTTACTGCATGGCCAGCTGCAGTTAATACTTCTGCAAAACTGATAACCGACACTGTTGAGACTACTTTAAACTGAACTGGGAGAAAAAGAAGCAACTGGTTTCCTCCCCAGGACTGTTTCTCAGCAAAAACACACAGGCTTCAACAGTTGTTGGAGGCGCATTTGCTGCTTTGATGAGGCTCACACATGGGAAACTAGGTTCATGGCTCTGACGGAGCTAAAACTGCAAAGTATGGCAGGAACGAAGCACTGGCAATAGGCTTTATAGTGCAATATATCACATAAAAAAGCACTTTTGACAGGACTGCTTTGGCAGATTTCTTCCTTAATGGTAACTGCAGCATCTGGGAGTTTTAAAATTGCCCAACAAATGGATGCATCCCGTCGAGAGCAGATGAAAAAGTATGGCAATGAGGAGCGAGGAACTGTAATACATATCAAATAGTAAAATGTGAAGACTTCATCACTCCTGCAGTGCATCCAGAGTATTCTTTAGTTGTGTTTGCACCTAAAGGTATCATTAGCTTTTCTTAGCTCTTAATTTAATTACGTAGATGTTTGGGAGACAACTAGAATCAAGGTTAGGCTTTAATAGAACTTGATGCAGCCATGTAATGTTCCCGTTTCCACTGGCACACAATAGGAAAAGAGACCTTGCTCCGTCTCCCATTTCCGAGATATACCCTCAGCACCAAACCGTATCTAATTTAACATCTTACAACAGCTGTGAGGCACTTTTCTATCATTTTTTTCTCTCAACAGCAGAAAATTGCTACTCATTTTAAACAGAAGAAGGTACATAACCATTGTGACATCACCCACTGGCTTCTGGATTCTGAACTTTGAATCTGCAATATTACCGTTTTGGCCAGCGCCTTGTTGGTTTGTAATCATATTTGAATAAGAGGGCAGAGTTAACAGCTATCATGAGCAAGTCTGGTTAAACTGCACGGGTGCAATGCCCAGACACATATGGCTGGTAATTAGTGGCATAACAGATTAATCAGCACCTCATCCAGCTTGCGATGCCTCATAATTTACAGGTTACCATGATGTCTGAAGTACAGAAAGAAACGTATAAGTTTTCTTGTCATTGGTTGGCCATATTGCAAAAACTAATGAGAAATAAAATCTACTGAGAAGTCATGGAGACTCACAATCAGTCATATCCAGGACATATTCATTTCATTCACCACGAAATGAAAGTGTTTGAGTTAAGTGTTATGGCTTCATGGTCAGTTATTACTGATCACACTGGCCATAAAAAGCATGCCTTTCTCCATCCATCCATCCAGGTTGGTTTGGGGGGATGGAGGGGTAAATTAATAGGACCACTCTCTCCATGATCCTGACTAATAAGCTCATGATCATCACCAACTAACAAAAAAAGCGATATTCAACATATTATAACGCATGTGACAAGGCAATATTGCAAGCCAGCACAGTGCTATTAGTAGTAGGCCTACCATCCAAAACAAGAAAACCAGAAATCTGCCAACACAATAGGATTTGGCAACAGTGGAAAGCTGTGAATTGACCTCAGAGTTTTCCACTTATAAAAATGGAAAGTTATGCTGATTATGTTGGTGAACCAAGTTATTGCCCTATTGCCGATGCTATGCCAATGCTATGGCTCTTGACCTGCCCTGACCTAGCTTTTGGTGTTATTATGCCATAAATAAACCTAGTGATGGCATTCATGTAGATGGTAGACAGGCACACGCAAACACTCATTTTACCAACACTGCAAGCAAGATCAGTATTCTTAGGTGAAGCGATTCTTGCGAAAATTGAGAAGTGCCCATAAAAGAACAAAAGTATATTTGACACCAGTTTTGCTGAAGACCCATTAGATAATCACTGTGTGTGAGTTTCATTAAATTCCAACCAAATACTCCAGGAGGAGTAGTGATTTTATCAAATCATAGACTAATGGACAGCGTGGTACAAGCTCATCGGTTCTTTAGCCATAGAGCTAATAAACTACTAGGATTTCATTTTTTCCCAAATTGAGGAGCAAACTTCTTGAACTGGCTATGCCACAAAGTAGACCATAGTATTTGTCCAGTATTTCAATTAGCATGCTCTAAAATGCACAAACACAGTCAAGAGGTACAGTTAAGTGACTCAAATTAGTGGAGGTGAGGCTAGCACATAGCAATCAGCTACAGTCTCCTGTGTTGGAAGACAGGCCAGTAAAAGCAGTCACACCCCCAACTGAGCTTTAACAATATCCAGATGGGACAGCTGTTAAAAAAAATATCTACAGGCTGAAAGCATTTTTGGTAAGGCCAAAATTCTGAACACATATTGAGAACAGAACTATTTCCCAGAACCCAATGTTGTGGAAAACCTCTCAGTTAGGTTGAAGGTCTTAGTTGCACAACTGAAACTTTCCTCTTCCTCGTAAAATTCCTTCCTTCCTTCCTTTTCAACCATCCATCCTCCATCCATCCATCCATCCATCCATGTCCGGGTAAATGGGGCAGCAGCCACAGCAGAGACACCCAGTCCCTGGCTTCCTCTCCTTCAGCTTTTCCACTTGGGAAGACCTCAGTGTTTAGTGTATCCTGGGTCTGCCCTGGGGCCTTCTCCCAGTAAGACATTCCCAAAACTCATAAAAATAACAGATTAAAAACATCCAGGTTTTTTTAAATGATCTGAATTAGGACAGACTGAATGACATTTTCTTTGTGTCATATCTGCTAAAATTTTTGATGCTAGAACGTTTGCTACCTTCGTTTCCGCTTGAAATATATCTTGAATTGGATTATAAGTTTGGCATTTGCAATTTTATGTTGCTGCGCTGGGTTCTTTATAATGGTGTCTTGTCGGGTTTTTTTGGGGGGGGTCTTCAGTGTAATGCTTTTTATGCATAATACGGAAGTGATCTTCAAATATCCCGTTTTGTCTGAGCAGTGTGCAAAATCCAAAGACATTCAGTTTAGAATGATAAATAACAAGGGAAAAATATCCTTTTCACATTTGGGAACCAGAGAAGAAGAAAAAATCTGCTCAATCTATATCAATGAACTTGCTTAATTGGAAAAACCTGCCTAATTGGGCATTTTAATAATTAATTCATTTTTTTTAACCAGCCTCCAGTGGCCATTTTAGGAACTGCAAGTTCATTTTTCAGTCCCAGAGGTTAACTCTCAGGTGTGCACCACATAAATTTTGGCGTACCTGTCAACAGAGGTCGATGCGACAATAATGCAACAATGTAAGGACGCTCAAAAAGCTAGTTTAAAGAAATATTTTAGACTGCTTGCTCATTTAATCTTGTCGGGGCGTGTCAAGTCAACTGCTCTAAGGACTCAAAATATATCAGATTACTCTAATCAATATTCAACTTATGCTCCAACTCCCCCTTTGGCGGTGGAAATTTGTACCAGATGGACTTGAAACAAACTAAAGCAGATGTATTGGGCCTTTGAAAAGCCCGTCTCACCAACAAGATGGTTTACTCACGCACAGGAAGCCAAGGCTTTCTTAACCTGGAATACACATAATACTCAGGAAACACAGAAGACGGCAATGTGAAATGAAGATTTTATTACAAAAAGATATGCAATGATTGTGAGTGATATATTTTTGCAGATCAAACAATAGTTCATGTTCAGATCGTGAAGTGACTCCGCTGTAAGCGATTCGAGGAACCACGAAGCTGCAAGGTAATGCATAAAAAACAGGACAGATGACTCATTCTCGGTAAAGAGGGTAAATTCAAAGAGGAAGTCTTTTTATTGATGACAGATACCCTAAGCAGTGATTTATAGCAGAGCTAAATGAGGCCTATAAGCCAAACTAACTAAATAAATAAATCGATAAATAAAGCAGTAATTTGAGCATCAACCAGCTGCACTCAACTTAAGTGGCTCAAATCTACAAGGCAGGTTGAAATGTGCATAAATTTACAGGATTCATTTGAATTCTTTTTCCCCTCAAGATGGTTTTCCGGATTTGAAGCATTTCATTGCACTGTTATATGCGTGTTTGAGGTTTTAAAGATTAACTTTGAACCTCAGGGGGTGAAGACTTCCGAGGACCTACGTCACACGAGATGGACAGCTCTGAAATCAACTAACTCCTCTCGAGTCAGAAGAAGAAGGGGCATTACTGAAATATCCCAGCGGCAGAAATCGTATTTGATTAGACGTCACTGAATCAGTGCATCATTTCTCAGTTTAATGCCAATCTTGTGAAACAGGCTGTGTGGGTTTAACACTGCGGCTCACGTGACCGTGTGGATTATTAGCTACTTTGTGCTTATTCATTCAAATGGCATCACAATTCAATGAATGATTATTTATGGCTAAAAGAAAACACTATTCAGCATAACCGAAACCTGCCGTGACTCACACAGTAAGCCTAGGGCCTGCCTTGCAAAAAGAATCTATTATTTCATAGCCTTCCTGATGTCGCAGTGAATATAAAATCCCCTCCTAACGTATTGGAACAGAAAGGGAAATTCATTACTTTTTCTTGTGCACTGAGGACATTTGTGTTTGAGTTCAAGAGATGAGTATGTGAGGACGGATCAGCTTCAGCTTTTATTCCCTGGTCAAAAATGCTTCATATCTGGTTGCATATCCCTTACTCGCAATAACTGCATCGAGCCTGCAACCCATAGACTCCACCAGATTTCTTATTTCTTCACTGGTTATGCCTTTCCAGGCTTTTACCACAGCATCTTTTAGCGCTCGTCTGTTTTGTAGGGTTTCGCTCATGATGTTCTTTATCGCCCTCACCATTTCTGTGTCATCCGTTGTTATTTTCCTTGGACGACAGATTTAAATCCTGTTACTCACTACAGGGGTGGTGTCCATTTTTTCAGGACAGTCCAAATTTTTGTACTGCCCGTGTCCAGTGTTTTTGAACTACATCTGATGGGTTTTGTCCCTTTTCGCAGCCTCAGAATGGCACGTCTTCATGTACTATTCGTATTGGTCTATGCTTCTTAACTATAATGCCGTCTTCAAGGTTAAAGCCAAAGCTTAAACTGAGGGCTTCTTAATCATTAAACAATCAATCTTTTATAACAAACCTGGGTGACAAGAACCACCTGTTGCTTGCCATGTTCCAATACTTTTGCTCACTTGAAAAACTGGATGTTTGATACAGAATGTGTTATGTTCTGAGTTGTTTAACATATCTAGATGTACATACCAGGCTGATAAAGTTGAAAAATGCTGCAATTCTCTGGTGGCCTTTTAAAGCTGACTGCAAAAGAGAGTAACTGTGGCTGGTCCCCGTGTCTGTGATACAGTTTATCGATATGGCTTGGTAACCAGTGTTGCTAATGTCAGCTGATATCTTCACAGTCAACCCATTGGTGTGGATTTTACTTGAACAGTGGGAAGGATGTATTAGGTATTTGAGCTCCCCCAGGAGATTTTAAACATCACACAATACATTTTCTACATTCTAGTAAAGGTTTATGCACCAATTCATAGTGGACATTGAATGGGAAGCAGAGCCTTCAGCTATCAGACCCCTTTTTCTGTGGAACCAACTCCCAGTTTGTGAATTTGGGAGACAGACACCCTTTACGTTTAGGATTAGGCTTCAAACTTTATATTTTGTTGGGTCAGGTGACTCTGAAACATAGTGTCCCTGGCAGCGTAGCGGTTTGCGTATTCGCCTTTGAAGCGAACGGACCCTGGTTCAATTCCAGGTGGGGACACAAGCCCCTCTCACCATGGAGGGTTGCGTCAGGAAGGGCATCCAGTGTAAAACCTCTGCCAAAATTACCAATGCGGATTAATGTGCTGTGGCAACCCCTTGGTGGAGAATACAAGGGAGCAGCCGAAGGTGCATAGGTGACTCTGAAACATCCCTCAGTTGTGCTGAAATAGATTCAGGCTGCTGGGGGACTTCCCATGATGGACTGAGCATTTCTTCTCAACACCCCACCTGTTTACCTGCCACTACTACCTTCCCTTACTACATGTCATTAAATTCTTCTCTTTCCTGTAATCTGTGTTGTCTTGATCTTTCTATGCTCTCACTTCTTCTCTTCTCTTCCCCGTCACTCCTTAACCGGGTGAGGCAGATGGCGGCCCCTCACTGAGCCTGGTTCTGCCAGAGGTCTCTTCTTGTTAAAAGTGAGTTCTTCCTTCCCACAGCTGCCAAGTGCTTGCACACAGGGGATCGTCTGATTGTTGGGATATGCAGGGTCTTTACGTTACAGTATAAAGCACTTTGGGGTGACGTTTGTTGTACATTGGTGCTATATAAACAAAGCTGAGGTGAACTGAACTGAAACTGTCTATGTAAGGAAAACATAAATAACATATTGCAGGTGAAGGCAAGGAGGCTCTCAGGGATTCTTTATTTTATTTCAAAAAGATATTCTCTGCTTTCATCATGTATTATTATACTTGCTGAGTTAACACCTTTTTTGTCTAACATGGTGACAGTTCCTTGATATCAGGCTTTTTTGTGTCTCGTTTGGGGAAATAAGCTCTATAAACGTGCACTAAATGATATCACTAAATGTGTCATTTAGTGATATCTTAAGTAATCATAATAGATTTTTAAACCCTGGATTTTAATACTGCAGTTGTGCTTCTGCAGGATGTCTGCCATTGTTCAAAATTTTCTGTACATTGAAAAGGTATTATGCATTTTTGATGACTTTCAGAAAGCACGCGAAAACAAAATGAACAGGAAAAATAATATAAGGATTATAGCTTGCAACTACAAAAAGGTTTTGATGGTGCAGAAAAAAATAATAAAAATGCAATGCACTGATTTGCAAATTTCATAACTAATATTCTCTTAGCATTGATGGTGCCTTACCAGATTAGCAAACTGCTAGTACGATAGGCACTAATGCACCCCATACCATCAGAGATGCTGGATTTTGAAATAAGTGCTGGTAAAAAGCTGGATAGTCCCTCTGCTTTTTAGCCTGGAGACGCAGCATCCATGATTTCCAAAAAAAACAAAAACAAAACCATATATATAAATCAAATTTCCATATGTCTGACCTCAGAACAGTTTTCCACTTTGCTTTAGTCAATTTTAAATGAGCTTTGGCTCATAGAAGACAGCGTTGTTTATGGCTCATGTTCACATATGGCTTCTTCTTTGCACGATAGAGCTTTAACCTGGATTTGCGGTTGGCACGGCAAACTGTGTTCCTGAGCCCATGCAGTGATTTCCATGACAGAATCATGTCTGTTTGTAATGCAGTACTGCCTGAGGGTCTGAACATCACCAGCATCCAATATTGGTTTTAAGCTGTGTCTCTTGCATACAGAGATGTCTACAGATATTCAGAATCTTTTGTTGATATTATGTACTGTAGATGATGGAATATTCAGAGTCTTTGCAATTTTATGTTGCGTAACATTAGTCTGAAATTGCTCCAAAATTTGCAGACACAGTTGCTCACAGATCGTTAAACCTCTGCCCATCTTTAATTCTGACAGACTCTGCCTCTCTAAGGTGCTCTTTTTATACCCAATCACATTACTGGCCTGTTGCCCGGTAACTTCATTAGTTGCCACATGTTCCTCCAGCTGTTTCTTTTTAGCACCACTAACTTTTGTTACCCTTGTTGTCTCGCTTTCAGCATTTGATATGTTTTCAATGTTTTTTTGTAAATAAAATGTTGGTTTATGAGATTCGCAAATCATTGCATTGAGTTTTTATCCATGCTGCAGCATCCCGACCTTTTTGAAACTGAGATTACAGTTTGTAAAGTTAAAAACAACACGTCTGCACTTGAATGACAGCAACTCAAAACTAACTGGGGTTTCAGACCATGAGTTAAAAAAAAAAAAAAATCTCATTGCAGACCTCCTCTACTTTTTCCCCTTCTAGCTCATCCATGTTTTTCAGTCTGCCTGCGTGTGCACAGAGGAGAGGCTAACAGCTGCTGACTGAGATCTCAACTCTGTGTGTGTGTTTTTGTGTGTGTGCCAGGGATTGTAAATTATGTTTACCAAAAAAAAATTCAAGGTTGTAATTATAATAATTTTTTTGGGAGTTAAAAAAAGACCTATTGCTGAAGAAAAAACTACCGGTACACGGCCTTGAGAGGTAATGAGTTCAGTTTTTATCTCCCTAAATTATGTTTTAGAAAATGCATGCATTCTAATTACTAGGAGGCGGACAGGTCCACTGCATCCCCTCTGAAACTGAAGTTACTGGAGTCCGGTCTACTAATCAAGATGATCAACAGTTGCAGCAATGGCGGTGACATCCAGCCCGGCCCCCACGTAGCCGAGAGCAACAACAGCTAAGGATGAAAACTGGTTCCTAACCAGAAGCTGCAGAAAGAAGAAATCAGCTCAACAAACAAAACTACTGAAGTCTTATCATACCTGCTGCCAGGTTGTTGGACATTACTTGCCCAGTTATTATTTATTTGCACTCAAAATGCTCAAAGCTAAGAACCCTGGTATTGTACGAGGCGGCCTGATGATCACGCTGCCTGTAATAGCCGACTAACACTTTAAAGGTCACTGGTGTTTCAGCGCTGCCTCAATTCTCCACACTCTTGCTAGACTGCCACTGTTCCCACTCCTTTCCTTTGGAAGTCTGAGTGTGTGTACTTTTTTTAAACCTGCCAGTGCAGTTCCAGCTGACCTATAACCAGAATGAGTGTACATTTTTATCAGATGAGCGAGGCTGTGGGGGATTGAATGAGAAAACAAAAGATGAACTGATGAATGACAGGCGTCCCCGTGTTTTAAAGGGGACCTTTTATACTCATTTCCATCTCTGTGTTTTTACTCTTTAGCAGCTGTGCATTATTTACAATTCAAACTAAAAAAAAAAATCTACCTTGTACTGGGAATTGATGAAGCCCTCGGTTGTTCTGCTCTCTGAAACAAGCTGTTTTGAACCTTTACCACGCCTTTTAAACCCACTTTCTTTTGATTGGTCGCCCCTCGTGAACAGAAGGTTTGAACAGCAGGTGGGAGGACCTTCTGTCCTCACATCCAGAGCTGTGTGCCTGAGATGACCATATTAGGGATATCTGCTTACATCCTACAGAGCAGAGAGCAGAAAAAACTGAAACAGGATGTTTGGAGCTGTTTTAACCTCGAGTGTTTGGTTCACAGGGATTATTTGTACATATGCTGACCGCGTTATTTGAAACCTTTATTTAATGAGCACCCGCTATTGTACAATCTGGAACGGATGGCTTCATTATCTCAAAATACCTTTGGGCACTTATAGTTAGGTCCATAAGTTTTGGGACAAGGATGGTACAAGGATGCTTTAAAAAATTTTCCCCCATATACACCACCTTCAAGGGCTGTGACAACAGAACTGCATCAGCTGTTCAGGAATTCCAGCCATGTTTATAGAAAGTCCCCCATTTTCAAAGTGTTCAAACCAAACAGAAGAGACTAACTTAAATTTAAATAGAAGGATTGTTTTTAATACTTGGATGAAAATCCTTTGCGGTCAGTGACTGCCTGAAGTCTAGAACCCACGGACATCATCAAGAGCCGTTTCCTCCTGCTGAGATGCTCTGCCAGGCCTTCACTGCTCGTTTGTGGGTCTCTGCCTTCAGTTTTACTTTCAGTGACTGAAAAGCTGCTCTGTTGGGTTGAGATCAGATGACTGACTCGTCCATTGAAGAATATCCAATTTTTTTTGCCTTGAGAAACTCTCGGGTTGCTTTTGCAGTATGCTTTGGGTCATAAACCGCTTGTACTGAAAAAGTTCCATCCAATCAGTTTTGCAGCATTTGGCCGAACCTGAGCAGAGAGTATAGCCCTGCACACTCCAGAATGCATCCTGCTACGTCCATCAGCAGTCACATCATTATTCAGCACTTTTGATCACTCCATTTGTAGCCACACATGCCCATACCATAACACTGCCTCCACCATGCCTCATGAGCTGTTCCTTTCCTTCACCGTACTGTTGTCCTCCCATCATTCTTGGTCAAGTTCATCTCAGTTTCATCTGTCCAAAGAATTTTTTCCCCAGAACTTTTAGATGTTTTCTGGCAAAATCGAATCTGGCCTTCCTGTTCTCAAGTGAAACCAGTAGTTTGCACCTCGTTGAAATCCCTCTATTTCGTCCCTTGATTGCATACTTTGACAATGATACGCCTACCTCCTTGAGAGTGTTCTTGACTTGTATAGACCTTGTGAAGGTGTTCTCGCTTAACCAAGTAATTCTGTGGTCCTCCACTTCAGTTGTCTTCCGTGGTCTGCCAGGTCTTTTGGTGTTGCTGAGCTGGCCAGTGCATTCCTGTCATACTCCTTGGGTTGCTGTGTTTAAGCAGTGTCTTGATTATTGTCACTTACATCTCGTCTCCCTCCTGTTTCCCATTCCATCATTGCCACATATATATATA
>VUQH01041666.1:3034-18141 GCA_015106775.1 Etroplus canarensis | reverse complement strand
AGCGGGGCGCCCAAGCTCATACTTCCTTTTCTTATGGTAGGGCTTGCGTTTACCACCGGTCTTGCGGCGTTTATGCCAGTTGTCCCTTGAGATACCTGTGAAAATGAAAAACAACCAGTAGTCAGTTGACTGGGCCACCAACAACAGAATGCTAATAAAATAACTTTCTATGCTTGAGCAATCAGTTCTCCAAGGTAAAGGTTGTCCGCAATTTTAATTCGGATTCCGCATGAAAAGTTTCATCATGTTGCTCAAACACTCAAACGGCCATTGTTATGGCTAAACAGAGCTGCTTATAAAAAAGTTAAGTGACTTAAGTTTTCTAATGCTACATTTAAGCAAATTTATGTTAAGTGGAAACAACAAATGGAGATTACTTCAGTCAAAACAATACAGTAGCTTTTCAGGACTTCAACTCAAACTCATGACAAACTGGCATTCATAACAAGGACAAGCGCAGCTTGACAAAGACAACAGAAGATTTAAGATGGTCAACACAAAAATGGTAAACAGCCCAAATACACATGATATTCACCATGCATGTACTTAACACAAATCCAGAAACTCTTACAGGTCCACTATGTCACATCAGTATCACATAAGTTGTTTTCTGAGCTACACAAAGACATAATACCTTTGAACATGCTAGACTGTAATACAGTTTTGTCATTTATGACAGGTTTAATTTATAGTGTTGGTCAGTCTGTCAGTTTCATCTCAATTTGCAACAATAAAAGTGATTGAAATGAGGGAACAGACTAAGAACTTCAACTTATTACATGAAACAAAAACTGAAAAAGTACTTTAGGGATATAATCTGCAGTTGAAAAAAGGTGATACATCACAAACCATTTCCCACCTCTATCTACTATATCACACAACTTTAGTTTTCTGAGCTCCAAAACCACAGAACATGCACTTTTAAAAACCCTAGACTGTGGGCTATTACAGGTATTTGACAATCTTTACATAAATAACCTCATGACCATATGAAGGTCAAAGACAAAACTTTGTGTTGCGGTTATAACTGCATGGCCCTAAAGTACCAACGTGGACCTCAGATCACCAAAACACGCTACTAATCCAGTCTCATGTGTTCCACCCTGCATGCAGACCTGCTGTAGCCACTCAGCTGCCTCTCTGGGATTCTCAGCCATTGCAGTCCTTGTTCTGTGATCTTCAGAGCCGCTTCTGCACCTCCTGACCCTGGTTCAGGTTCTGCAGATAGCTGGAATTGTTTCTCACAAACACCATAACAAAGACTACAGAGTCCAGCAGCAGTGGAGTCGTACATCATCCACGGGACTGAGACTCCAGAGAGGCAACTGAAAGCCATCCAGCATGCAGGAGATGGGCCGGGGCTACCTGCGACTCAGCTTACAAAATACTTCTCCAAATGATCCCTCATATCCAAATACAGATCGCAATAATAGGACTTAAGCACATTCCCCTATAAACTGTATTACTTACATCAACAGCAGAAATGTTTAAGCACAGCAGCATGACACGATCACGACCAGCATGCTACTTAATGCTAACACCACCGCTTCAATCACTATGAACAAGTCATTGTTCAATCTCCAAACTTCAACACTTCACACATACATCCACATGGTTAAAAGTACAACCCGCTTCCTCCAACTAAAACACCTAAAATCAGATAACTGATCATTTTCAGCCCTACTCCAGCCTCAGCAGCTAGCCACACGGCTAATAAGGGTAGCCATCTTGGACCTGAGACACCCGTTTAGAATAAATTCAATAAAACAATGCCAACTGACTGCAGATAAAAACGTTTCAGCTATTTCTATTTAGAAAACATTCAGCGTCAATATAGCAAACCATTATTGTAATATTCCTTGGTAAAAACAGCAGATGGAGAAGGATTCGGCCTCGGACTCGCGGATGAAAACACGTACCCATTCTCAGGCGCCGGCTGGAAAGAGGACTCGCAAGGGCTCACGGGAGGTTTGAAGACGCTAGCTATCGCGAGATCTCCACATTTTGCGCTTCTTTCAGGTTAGGAGTGTCGTGAAGTACATGGAATCTGCTGTTATTTCAGTGTTTTTTACGCTGCTCGACAAATTAAAGGGACACTCTGAATCCACATCAGATGTCAAAGAGGGAAATGCTACATGTCTGTACTGATATGGACTGGGTAATGTGTTTGGCATGATGGAAATGAAAATTATGAACCTACAGAAGGTTAAATTCAAAGAGACACTGAAAATCAAAGTGAAAGAATGATGTAGCAGGCTAGTCCGTTGTGCTGAAATGTCTAGTTTGTAGAGGATGAAATACCTCTCCAGACCATTGGTGATCCACCATCAAACCTGCTGGTGAACCTGCTCTCATCTATGAAAAGCACAGGGTGCCAGTGGTGGACCTGCCAATTCTGGTATTCTATGGCAAATGCCAGTCAAGCCCCCCAGTGCCAGGCAGTGAGCACAGGGCCCGCTAGAGGATGCCATGCCTTCAGGTCACCCTCATGAAGTCTGTTTCTGATTGAATCAGCAGCCTGCTGCAAGTCATTTTGTAGGGATCTGGCAAAGCTCGTCCTGTTACTCCTTACAGAAAAGGTACAGATACTAGTCCTGCTGATGGGTTAAGGACCTTTTACGGCCCTGATCAGCTCTCCTAGAGTAACTGCCCATTTTCTGGAATGTCCTCCATGCTCTTGATACATTCTGGAGGAGTTGGACTACCTGTGCAACCTCTGTAGGGTCCAGGTATCACTTCATGCTACCAGTAGTGGCATTGACCCTAGCCAAATGCAAAAGTAGTAAACCGTCAGTCAGAAAAGATGAGGAGGGAAAAATGTCAGTGGCCTCCATCTGTTTTGGGGGTCACCTCATTGTTGCCCATTTAGTTCACCTGTTGTTGATTTCATTAACACCAAAACAGCTGAAACTGATTAACAACTGCCTCTGCTACTTAAGTAACCAGATCAATATCCCAGAATTTTAACTGACTTAATGCTACACTCTGATTAAAGTGTTCTTTTAATTTTTCAAGCAGTGTGTATAGCACAATTTGTAACAAAAGTTGCCTTGTGGCGCTTTACACAGTAAGGTAAAGACCCTACAGTATTAGAGAACCCTAACCCTCAGACAATCCCCTATGATCCAAAACTTGGTAATAGTGGGAAGGAAGAACTCCCTTTTAACAGGAAGAGACCTCCGGCAGAACCAGGCTCAGGAAGGGGCATCCATCTGCCTCGACCGGTTGGGGGTGAGGGCATCTGTCTCCCAAATACAAACTGGGAGTAAATGCATCGTAAGTTAGGGCAGAGGTCTGAAACCTGCGGATCTGGAGCTACATGCAGCTCTTTAAGAAGAAGAGAAATATCTTCTTCTTCTTAGTCCATCACCAATGGTTCCCTGTAGCTTTGAGAAAAACAAGTGAATATGAATGTGGTTCTCTAACATGTTAATTGTTAATTATCATTATTGTAAGTAATTCTTTACATTCTCAAATTGTGAAAAATTCAATTCAATTCAGTTCAATTCATATAAGCCCCAATTTACAACAAAAGTTGCCTCAAGGTGCTTTACACTGTAAGGTAAAGTTCCTACAGTGTAAGAGAGAAAACCCCAGCACTCACATGATCCCCTATGAGCAAGCACTTGGTGACAGTGGGAAGGAAGAACTCCCTTTTAGCAGGAAGAGACCTCAAGCAGAACTAGGCTCAAAGCACCCCTGACACTCCTCTCCACCCTGCCTGCACTCTCCTCTTCACCTCTCTTGTGCAATTCATAGTAGGCTTATACAGAATGTTATTGTAATGAAAACCAAAGTTAAATACCAAATAATTAAACAACCCACTACAGAGCAGTCACGTGTGGTATTAGTAATGTCAGAAGGCTAATTCATACTAATTCATACTTAATTCGTACGAGATTTCTTTTAATGTGTTTTGTAACTCTACAGATTTTTCAGGTCAAAAATTGCTTGAAAATGGCTCTTGACAATAAAGGTTGCTGACTACTGAGTGAGGGTGACCAGATGTCCCTCTCTATATGGGAGTGCACAGCATTTCACTCTTTCTCTCAGACAATGTCCCACATTTTGACTGGCTCTGCAGGACTCATCTTTCTAGCGTACGTCTTCGATCTGATGCACGTGAAGAAAGAAGGGAAGGCATTTTATTGTTGTAAAGTAATGTTTAGTCTGTCTAATGCATTGCCCATCAGACAACAATTCATCAAAAATAAAAAATAAAATACCACAGGCTTTGTGGATTTTGATGAATATGATGGAAACTGCCACACAGAAAATGAAGCAGCCATATAGAGTTTTGCCTTACATGGTAGATGCCTATCCAGTAACTTGTAGATTATTGGATTTTTAGTTATGAAAAATTCAGACTACTGTGCAGCATTGCTAACATGTCTCATAACGTCCTGAACTTAGGGTGACCGGATCCCAACAAACTAAAGTGGGACAAACACTGTTTGTGGGGGACGATATGGGACACGTTAACAATCCACCAAGGTATACTGAAATTTTCATATCCCACGATAAGATAAAGTCTTTTCTTATCTTAAAAATAAAAATACAATAAACTGTACAGGATGCCATATTGACACTGAAAGGCCAAACATATAATATGTGAATGCAACTTTTTCAACTCTTCTAAGTAAATATAAGGTTAAAAGGAGGCGGAAGTCTGACAATAAACTGGACTTCATTAAACACACAGAAGCCTCTACAAGAAGGGCCAGAGCCTCCTGTATTTTCTGAGACGACTTAGGTCCTTTAATATCTGCAGGAAGATGCTCAGGATGTTTTCTGAGCATGTGGCGACCTGAATCATCCTCTATGCTATAGTGTGCTGCGTCAGCAAACACCAACAGACTCAACAAGCTGATCTGTAGGGCCAGTAATGTCATGGGTGTGGAGCCTGACTCTCTGATGGAGGTCGCAGAAAGGAGGATGCTGTCCAAATTGCTTTTACTGTTTCAGTTCAAAAGTGGACTAAAATGCACAACTCAAAGCATATAAAAAAACAAACAAACCTTTTATTAGGCTGACTGGTGAAATCCAGAAAAACTAAGTCCACAACAAGCATAAACAGAAATCTAAAATTCTTGCAGAGAGCCAGGAACACAGAGATAAAGAAATACTCTAAAGAAAGGCAGGGGGAAGGCAGGATTATACATACACAAAAGGGATGGATGGATCAAGCGCAAATTGGGGTTCAGTGTATTGCCCAAGGACACTTCGGCATGTACACTGGAGAATGCTCTACCTCCTGAGCCACAGCCGATTTCAAAGACCAAAGAAATAATTGAGATATTAATAAGTCTGGTTTAAGAATCTGTTGCTGTAGTTGCTTTATGGGTATATACAACATTTAGAAAATTGGCCATAGATGGAAAATCATGTTTAAGAACACTAAAACTGAAGCCGCCAAGTAAAAGGCACATTTCATTTCTTGCACATAGCGTGAGACTTCATATCCTACTTTATTCTGTCTGTAGGAATGTGCAAAATTATATTGTGACCTACATAAAGACATCTCACATTGCCTTTTCAGAAAAAAACTGTGGTTGTACATAAACAATTAAGGCAGACTATCGATATTTAAGTGAAGCAGGGAGTTGTACAGTCATGTGAAAAAGAAATTTTCCATAGGACTCTATGCAGTCCTCTGAAAAACTAAGCGCATCCTTAGAGCTTCCATAGGAATCAAGAGGGTATCAGCCAGATTCTGCTCATCAAATGATCTTGAGTAACTGATTACCAGCAAGTGAGTCCACCTTCAATGACAGTTTTGGCAGTTTACTGGTCTGGAGCATTCGGATGTGTGTTAATGCAATATCACACTCTTCCCAGGAATAGACATCCCTGCAAATGCACCCCAAGGTCAAACCAAGTTCTACATCTCAGACTCTACAGGCCTCAGTTAGCATGTTAAACCTTAAAGTTCATGACTGTACAATTAGGATAAGACTGTATGAGTACAGCTTATTTGGAAGCGTTTTCAGGAGAAGGCCTCTTCTCTTGAGAGAAAAAAAAAACAAACAGGGCAGCACATCTTAGGTTTTGAAAAGTTGCATCTAAACAAACCATTGGACTTCTGGAACAATGTCCTTTGGACAGATGAGACCAGTGTGGAGATATTTGGCCATAGTGCACAGCACATTTGATGAAAATGCGTCACACCGACCATCAAAAATGGCAGTTTTTCCGAGGACTCATCTTGTTTCATATCTGGGTTAAGAATTTCTCATAAATACTATCATTGTCTACATGTGAATGATACAAATTGAAGGCTTGTAAGTCAGACACACAGGGCCTAATAATAATAATAAAGGTAAAAGAATATAAATCAATAATCTAAAGAAAAGATTAAGAAGCATCACCATTTAGAATTTTTTTATCTTAACTTACTTGCTCAAATGATACACAAACTAAAATATTAGTTGTCTTTGTTTCAGTAAATGAGACCTGCAGAACATAACTCTTAAGATAATAGCAGCTCAGTTAAAGATTAGTACACAGATCATAATATGAGGATGATGGTAGATTTATAAGCACATACATGTAGTCATGAACCTTTCTTTTGTCTGCATTAAATGTCACCTTTCACTGTCTCGAACACATAAAAAGTCAATAAAAACCACTGTCGGTCATTTCCATGTTTCCATATAGTTCTTTATTATATACAGCTATTGGTTATTTGGCAGTTGTGAAGATAAGGTGACAAAACTTGGCCAGATTTCTGCATTCAATGGGGATTTGTGGCATGTGCAGCGGTCAGTGAAGCAGCAGGGAGATCACTCTTCCCAGGGACTCATATCTGTATCAATGGCCACACAGTTGTATGCAGCATAGCGCAGTTTCTCTTCACAAACTTTTGCACTGCAGGACATGAGAAGACAGAAGAAAGAAAGGAACACCAAGCAATAAATGTTACATTACTGTCAATAATAATTAATATGTATCCACATTCAGTGTATTTTATGAATGCAAAAGATGCAAAGAAAAGCAATTTTTAAGATATTTAACTTTCAGTAGGCCTGTAAACACAAAAACTGGTTCTACTAACGTGCATCAACAGTAAATGTGCACAAAAAGCACAAAGGATTGTCCTACCTAGGATAATTGGGTAGATAAAGCGTGCTGGAACATGTGGATGACTGTGGAAGTGCATCAGTCGTTTCAGAGCTAGATCAGGGACCAAAAAAATATATTAAAATTGTGTGTTTTAAAGTCAAAATTAAATCAAACTGTGCTCTAATAATAGCAATAACTACTTATATATGAGGATAAACTTGTGCTCACCCTTGTTTGTCAGGAAAGACGTAGATAGGTGCAGGAAGACGACTTCGACCAGTTACAAACCTCAGAAACCTGCTGCGATCCTCTGAAAACAGAATTCACAAACGTCAGAGGTCATCAAGATAAAAGTCTGCACTCACTGAATATGACAGATACAGGATGACGCCCTGCTATAAACACAGACTGTATAAATAAGATGGACGTAGCCACTGTAATGACAGCCACTGATTTGTGAAGTCCTGCCGTGAAGCCTCAAGCTGAGCGTTTTCACTGTCGCCATCTAGGCGTTTTGAACTTTATGTGATGAATTTGAGCTTCCTGACAATCTGAGGGACACTGTATGCGGATATGGTAGAAAAGTCTCAATCACATGGCAAAATTAGATAATTTACATATCATGTTTCATTCAATAAAACTTAAAAGTAGAGACTGAGACCATAAACTCATCAGAAAAGTGTTTACTGAGGTTACAGATGCAGTGTTTCTATAGACTGCTATGCAGTCTTCTTCTTTAAGAGTAGAGGCCCTCTCCTCTGCTGGTCATTATAAAAAAAAAAATGCAGGTTTACTGCTCTTCCGCACTGGCTTCATTTTTCAGACAGAGAAGCTATGTCCATATTTAAAACTGAGTCTACAGTGTGAAGTTGATGTAGCGAAAGACAATTAGTGATTTGTAAAATGTGGCAAAACAAACATTGAACTGACCATTGGTGAAGTTTGTCAGTGCCTCCCATAAGTACTGCACTCTAACATCACTTTGTTCCAGGTCTTCATAGCGTGCTGGTTAAGAGAACAAAAGATTACAGTGGTTCTGGTTTCTTACGGCGTCTTTATGATTTAATATAACATCTTATTACTTCACCATAAATTCTAACAGACACAACCAAACAACATCTAAAAGAGCTAATTTGTCAGTATGGACTATTCAAGATATAAAGTGAACATGGATAAAAGAGAGGTGGTCAAAATTAAACCAATCTCCATAAGTGGTCGACTTTTTTGTGATTTTAAATGCCTGCTGTGGAAAAGAAAGCGGGCAAGAAAGCACAGGTCTGCTAACACGCAAATGTGGAATCATTAAAAATTAGCAAGACCTCAAGGGTACACACAGTAAGTTTTGACAAAAACAAACAAAAACTCCAGAAGACATCTTTATTTAATAAAAGATAAAAGCTAACATGAGATTGAAGTTCAATTAAATTGGAATTTTTCTTTAATTGATCCAATTCTAGGAGTATCCTGGGTAAATATGTCTAATATCGCCTCTCTAATTAAGACAGAAAAAGTGTTCTTATAGTCAAAGTCAGTGAAATTCCAAGCCAGACACTCACTGAGTCGTTTGAGAGCTTCCACAGTGATCTCCGGGTCTCCACACACTTTCTTTTCAACTTCCTGCCAGGTGAGCAGGTCCAGCACTGCCTGAGGAACCACCTTCAGAAGACCAGCCTGCATGGCAGCAATCTGTAGCACAAATATAGACACTTCGCTAATCACAACACAATCACTGGAGTAGTTTTTACTTGAAGAGTAGAAGCCACAAGAGGAATTCCAACTGCATTAAATGTACATAAGGTCTCACCTGCTGTTTGCTTTCCTCAAGCCGAGCTTTCTGCACCAGCCGGACGAACTCGCTGCGGTCCTCGTAATGAACTGCCACGTTACTGCCACCAGGGATGAGTTCCACCATATGACCGTCAGTCAGTGGGGTGGTGTAGACCAGCTCCTCCCCAAACCTGAACTCAAATGTCTCCCGGTCCATGTTCTCCATGGCTTCCAGAAGGTTTACCTGAACACATGTCCACAGTTAGGCAATAATCAGTAAAGAAGAATCAGTGTTCCAGCCAGACATCCTTCTATTCTATTCTCTTCCTTCTATAATTCCCTTTTAAAGTAAAAATATTAAATAGAGTGCTGCATTTTTCAATTCTAGATTGTTTAACAGATTGCAGGAATGCAAATTATTTACAACCCCAATTCCTAAAAGGTTGGGACGCTACACAAAATATAAAACACAATGCAGTGATTTGGAAATCTCATAAATCAATGTTTTATTCACAAAAGAACATAGAAAACATATCAAATGTTGAATGAGACATTTTACTATTTCATGAAAAATACTAGCTCATCTTAAATTTGATGGTGGTAACACACCTCAAAAAAGTTGGGACAGGACCATGTTTACCACTGTGTAGAATCCCCTCTTCTTTTAACAACAGCCTGTAAACATCTGGTAACTCAGGAGACCAGCTGCTGGACCTGGACCTTAATACCACTTACTTTTCCAGCCTTTTGATGCCCCGTCAAAACTTTTGAGAAGCGTTGCTGTCCTCAAATTCAAGATGAGCTAGTATTTTTTATGAAATAGTAAAATGTCTTAATTTCAACAGTTGATATGTTTTCTATTTTCTTTTTTGAATAAAATATTGGTTTATGAGATTTGGAAATCATTGCATTGTGTTTTTATATTTTACGTAGTGTCCCAATGTTTTTGGAATTGGGATTGTAACAAATGAAACTGATAAAACCTAAATTCTGATAATGACAGTTCCTCTACATTCATGAAACTCAGTCTGCAGAGTCTTCTCTTCTTTCAGAGGGTTAAGATTTGCATTACATTACTATGTAAATGTTAGTGGTCTGAATGTTCTCACCAGCACAGAGTCTACTGCAGGGAAGTCTTTACTCCAGCTGACAGCTTCCCCAATCAGCTGCTTCCATACAAGCCCTGGAAGAGCCAAAACCTGCAGGAGTGGACATGGAAATGTTTGAAAAAACAAATATCAGCACCTACAATTAATTAGCAATGTTAGTTAACAATATCTTTTTTTTTTGCCTAATAATAAGCGCATTTTATGTTAAAAAGTGTAATTAAACCCTATAATTTTTACTAAAACTATAGAAATACCACAAATAATCTTACTTGATATTATAATGTAAACATCCTACAGCAGATGGAGACTCACCAAGAAGTCTTTCCCTCTGAGAGCAGCCCCCATTAGCTGACCGATCCACTCATACTTGTGGAACTCTTTACAGGAAGGGTTGGGGACATAGTAATCTCTGGCCTCGAAGGCACCCTGACAGATGAGAAAAGGCAGTTTTAGAAAAGCAGTGAAATCCAATTTGATCCCGATAGCACGCAGGTGGTGATGGAACAGTGACTACCTGGTTGGAGGTACGGCTGAAGAATGGGAGAGGCATGGGACACTCGGCTGAACTGGGGCAAAGTTCCTCCGACATGTCTGCCAGGCTGTCCCGAAATCCACCTCCTTGATCAATAATTCCCTCTGCAATGAACTTGCATTCCCACCACTGGTCATAGCGAGCGGGCCACCTGATGGATCAAAAAGGCACATTGGAGCTGCAGATTTTACCACTTGTGCTATAAAAGTCATAAATATTAGACACAAGAAGCTATGAGAATGCACACCTGTAATCCAACGTTTTCTCAAACTTGTCTGACGGCTTGAGACCCTCATACACCTACAAGAGGAAAAATAAAACATCTAAAGTAAGGCACATCTCCTCACAGTGAAGGTTATCAGTTCATTTCAGGGTTCCCTCTGGTTCCTACCTGATTGAAGACAGCGTTCTTGCAGGTTGGGTCCAGAGATGGGTTATCTCTGTGCTCCATGGCCAGACGTCGGTTAATGTAGAGTCGAGGCATGAAGTTTGGCTTACTGGTCTCTGAGTCCTTCAGGCACTGGGTGATGAGGGCTGAGCGACGCTTGGACAGCAGCAAGAACTGTTTTACACTCTAGGAGGTGCCAAAGGACACATAACATTAAAAAAACAAAATAAACACAGGAGCTGGAATCTTAATCTTGAAAGCATGTATTTGCAACTTAAATATTGTAGTGTTTGCTCCTTTTATGAATCAGCAAGGAAGTTTTGGCTTTGAGAAAGTTGCATCAGCTGCAAAAAAGGTACTCTTGAATTATAACAAAAGACAAAACTAATTAAGTATTTTTTTCATTTTTTATTTTGTACATTACTTATTAAATTACTATACATTACTTATTCAGCCAGTCCTACTTAATGATTGTAGCTGTGCACAGCTCGTACATTACATGTTAAAAGTTTTAGGATAACTCACCTTAACCTGGTTGAAGGTACCCAGGCTGTAGTCCCAGGCTGGCACCAGGTGTGGGAGCACACTGTCCAGGAGATTGATGAACCTGCAGACAAAAGGAAATAAAAACTGGAAACACCTGCTGCTTCAAGGTAATGTGGACTGTTAGAGCACTTTAGTTTTTTTACTGTAAAGATACCACTGGTTGAGAAAACATATTGTTTTTCTGAGCCTACAGATAAAACTTTATCTCCATGAAACTTTCTGTGATTTTAACAACCTTGCACCATAATGAGTACTGGCCTACCTCTGGATAACTAATGCTCTGCGGTACAGGATGTCCGGTGGGGTGCCCTGTAGACGGGGGTAGCGCACGAGGTTAGTGGGATGAAAAACATCAGCATTCAGACCCAAGTCTCTTTCACAAGACGACTTAATCTTCAAGCCTCGGATACGGACGTCTATCCCATCTTCTGTAAATGCCAAATGGAAAGGAAAAAAAAACCATTCTTTTGTGTTTACTACAAAAGCTTCAGCAGATGTACTCAAACAAAAAACAGTTAATTTACTGCAGAAAACACAGACATCCTGACCTCTACATTCCTCAATCCGAATCTCAATGACAGGTAGGTGCGAGGACATATCCTCAAGCACACACACTTCTCCAATCAGATTACTAGAAAAAAGAACATAAAAAGAACATGGTAAGAAATGAAGTACGAAATAAATGAAACACGACTTTACTGTATAGTTAACCTGAGAGTGGCAGATATGATGTGTCTCTTAATTAGAAAAAACTTGTCATTAGCAACAATATCAGAATAAATACATAACTTTATTTAATGCCCTGTATATATTTTATTCTAAAGTACCCATCTCTGAAACTGTGTTATTCTTTTAACAGTATTATAGTCTTATTTGATGGAGCTTACTCATCTATGGTGACGTCGCTCAACTTCTTCAGGTTGTCTCCCTCTCCTCCAAACACTGTGACCCTCTTAGGCATGTAGTTGTCATCCGTTGAGTCCACAGTAAGTATCAGTTTACTAATGTACAATAAAGGCATTATAGAAAAAAAATGTAAATGTTATTTAATGTGAGGTGAAATAATGGTCCACATGATAAATAAGCAAATGCTTGTTTTCTATGCAAAAGTCATATCCATCCAACGTAATTTCACTACATATTTCACCCCTGGGTTCTCCATCTGAAGTGACTGTTTGCCCCACAGTCTAAGAATCACTAACACAGGCATACATGTGTTCTGACTGTCCTGATAACTAAGCAAAAGTATGTGTCTGTAATGAAAATCTGGCCCTGATCACACTGATTCAGTTCTTTTGTAAACTTTCAATTTTATCATTCTGCACTCATGATGAAGACTAGATGCTAATGAAGAAGTTACTGAATGCATATTTTGTTTCTAATCATGTCAAAGTAAAATTCTGATTTTTTTGGTCAATATTTAGATCACAATTATTTAACTAACTGACTTTTGAAGCCTATCACATTCATTCAATAGATGTATTTTAACAGGGGACTACCTTGAAAACTTTGAATTGAATTCAGTGTATATAAGTAAATAAATAACCGTGAGCTGGACTAAACAGGACAAAGCGTAGCAGATGTTGAGTTTTGGTTTTTCGGGAGCCATGCACTGGACCAAATAAAATTAGAGCATCTTTGAAAAACTGAATGTGGTAAGAATATGGTTAATCTCATTTGTATCGATTTCACAACCACCAAAAGCCATTCAATTAACTGCCCAGCCCTAACAGCGTACTTTTCGGCACTTTGGCTTTGGCTATCATTTAAAGTGTATATTGTACATGCTTTGCTGCGCGCATATATATATATATATATATATATATATATATATATATATATGAAAAAAATAACCTGAATTGAAGCTGACGCACATAGCTTATACCAAACTGTTATTATGTCTTCTTCTCCCTTTATTAGTTTGCTGCTTGGCTTGTTCTTACTTGACCACAGTGCCTTTCTTCATGTGCAGACGAATCCAGTGCTGTCCCTGCATGCCGTCGCTCTCCCAATAAGTTTCGGTGTCGCCATCTGTCAGACAGCTTGCCCCCCCGCTGGGATCCTCCTATCAGCAAATATCAAGTAAATAATGAGTAAATTCAATTTATAAACATTCATAATTACACGTATGCTAGGTTCAGCATACACAATATTATTTCTATCATGATGGTCACTTTAGGCAATTATTGCAGTCATAAAATCTTGACGACACATCGCTTTCTGATCAATCAAGTGAGCTGTCTTTCACTACATTCGTGATGTCAAGGGAAAAGAGACACTACCCAACAATTTACAGAAAAAGGAATGTAAACAGGCAGTATGCATGATACTTGTGTGCATATTACTCTGTTTCACAGCTCCACCTTGCTACACTGGGAACATCATTTCCTTTTGATTTGCCGTGTTTACAAATATACACAGCTGAGTGAGAGAAAGAAACTCAACATTTGGTTAACCTCACAGAAGTGAAGAAACCATCACAGAACACCCAAAAATAATCCAGCAGCCTAGGCCAAATATTAGTTAAATACAGCCCACAATCTCAATCCAGCCCTGAAGTCTTTTAGAATGACCTATTCATTCACAAATGTTTGTAAATGCAGACCCCATGGCCGAGTGCTTGATTTCATATACCTGTGGCAATGGGGCTGAATGAAACACATAATTCAATGATTAAGAGGTGTGGCCCAATAGTTTTGTCCATGTAGTTTAGATGCTGATATAGCATTTAGCTTTAGCTTAGTGTTGTATGTTTGTAATATTTTCACTCGTAACCATGTTTCATTTCAGTTATCCAATGTGTACCTTTTTGTTTATTTTACATCGGTCTGCCTTGTGGACAAAAATGGTGCCCAACCTTCTGTTAGTCTTTCGGTTGGGACATCATGAGGTCTCTTAGGTGTCTTGACAGGTTTAAGGTTTAATAATTATACATGCACAACCTCAGTTTTCATCACTGTTCTATACCCGTTTCATCTAGATTGGGCCATTATTGCACTGATACTGTGTAATCTAAACCTGGCAAAACAGGTACAAACTAATTAATTTAATCCGCTAATAAATTTAACAAGCAGTTCTGGCTGAACTGAAATATTGAAACTGAAATATTGAGTCTCATTTTTTATATTCATCATTTATCTTTTTGTCCAATTCAGGGTCGCGGGGGCGCTGGAGCCTATCCCAGCTATCATAGGGCAAAAGGCAGGGTACGCTTTGAACAGGCTGCCTGTGTGTCACAGAGCCAACACAGACAGACAACCAACCATTCCCGCACACATTCACACCTACAATCAATTTAGAATTGCCAATTAACCTAACCCCCATTGCATGTCTTTGGAATGTAGGAGGAAGCCGGAGCAAAAATGCAAATGTTTATAGATATAGATTCATATATATTATTCTATACATATTTCTATTTCTTTCTTTCTAGTATTCATATTTATGTATATTTATCAGAGTGTTGAGACATAAGAATTTAAGATAAAGAAGTATTCTGATCTTGAGATATATGTAACATTACAGATCTATATATTACTTCTTGTATGTGTGTGTGTGTGTATATATATATATATATATATATATATGTGTGTGTGTGTGTGTGTGCATATATATATACACACACACACACATATATATATATCTTTTACTTCATACTCATATTCACTGTTTCTGTATATCCAACTGTTAACACATTGCATATCTG
>VUQH01041664.1:29122-59879 GCA_015106775.1 Etroplus canarensis | reverse complement strand
CTTGGATAAGTGGAAATTTGGCTTCTTAGCCTAGGGCTTGAGATAGACAGGATAAGAAGTTAGTACATCAGAGGGACAGCTCAAGTTCAGTTATTTGGAGATAATATAAGTAAAGCAAGGTTGAGATGGTTTAGACATGTACAGAGGAGAGAGAGAGTGGGTTAGTGGATATATAGGACAAATGATGTTGAAGATGGAGCTGCTAGGCAGGAGGAAAAGAGGAAGACCACAGAGAAGGTTCATTGATGTAGTGAAGGAGGACATGCAGCAGATTGGTGTGTCAGAAGAGAATGCAAGAGATAGGGTGAGATGGAAGCAGAATGCCTGTTTAGGGGTCTGCTTTGTTAACCCCTAAAGGGAGAAGCTGAAAGAAGAGAAAGAAAAAGCTAAACTGCTACTACAAAAACTACCCATGAAATACATGACCTCCACTTTTAGTCGCATTAGTACTGAGTGAACCAGCCAAACTTGTTTACTCAGTCCATTATTTAATAAAATATTTTTCAGTTAGAAAGCCACTTGTTAAGTTAGTATAAGCTTGTGTTTTTCAATATAATTTCCATTGCCATGTGTCAATATATTATACCTCAGTTTACTTGAGATTTTAATCCCATATGTTCATCTATAGGTTACAAAATTATGATGCCACTTGTCGCCTGACACAAGAAATAGCCGAAAATATACATGAACGGAACAGACAGCAGAGAACAGGGGGGAATCCTGCAAAGGTAATCTGTTACCTCCTAAAATAAAGTAGTATTGCAGACAAATTTCTCTTGCCATGTCTCTGTTCTTAGTGATGTGTGTATCTTTTGTCTTTTTAGATAAACATGACACTACGGGCTTCACTTCAGAAGCTGAAACAAAATATTGCTCAGCTCAAAGAAGGCTTGTTGAGAGCATCCTCATCTCGGCGCATGTATCCTTTCTTCTTACAGCGTTCCAGAAAGTTGAATCATGAGAATGAGGCACGCTTTCTGTCTGCCCCCTTGACCCTCTCCCTACACACTTTCTCTCTGTCAGTTGGACATTGGTCTGGAAGATCTGACACGTTCCAAACTAACTAGTTTTAAGTAGTAATCAGTTAAAAAAGCCAACCATTATTATTTCTACACACATGCAGGCTTACTAACCAAACTTCTCAAAGGGGTAGCACATGTTTTGTGTCCAAAATGAAAAAAACCCTATACACCAATAACTAGTTCCCTGTGCTCATTTTAAAAGGACTGTCTTAGACAATTACATGAAGCAACAATAACAACAACAAAAAAGATGAAATGGCTTTTTCAGAAATGTAAAAAGAAATCTCTTGGTGTGTATTTTATGGTAGAATGTTTGTAGTGATATCTGCAAGTCAGTTTAAATAACTAAATATTTTGCCTGTGAAGCATATCTAGCACAGTAAACACAAATAGAAAAAATGTCTACCAAACAAAAATATCATTCTCAAAATAAATAAATGTAATAATAGTAATAATAATATCTATGGTAAAATCAATTTGACTTATTTGTTCTCTGGTCTTTTTTTTCACCCAATTGTAACTTTATTTTGATGTTGATTTATCTTGATTTTCAAGTTAACGTTATTATATTATTTCTGTTATAAATTACTAAATGCATTGTAAACAGAATAGCTACATTTTCCAGGAAGTAATAGACATGATCTTCATACATCCATCTGATTACAGTATAAATTGCTGCAGTTGCACATGAGAAGTTCCAGTTTCTGTTGGAAAAAGGTGAGGGCATCCTAAAGCTTACTGGTGTATTTCTGTGCTACCCTTCATAAAGAAACCTGCAGTAGCCGTATGGAAATACACTCATTCCAGAGTAAGAGGGTTTATGGGCCGGTTTGGAGATTGACTAAAAAAAAAAATTGAAATTACTTTGCTTGCATTGACATTGGTGCTCCAATAGGGGGCATTAGAGTGTTTAGAAAACGACTATCCTTACAAATGCAGTATGACCAACCATGCTTAAGTTTCAGAAACATAAATTGTCCTCTGTTGTGGAAAGTGGTTAAAGTGTTGCTGATGTTTTGCATGACCTTATCATGGCCTCATCAGAATTCAGTCTGAAGCTGACAGGAGGCAGAATCTCATTGATGACCTGCTAACCAGAGAAAAGCATCTCAATGCAACTTTCAAGGGAGATATCACAGAGCCTGAACCCTCCAGGTATTAGCATTTCAGCAAATGAGATTATTGTAAATGAGATAAAATGTTAAGAAAACATATGTATATGTAAATATTACTAATCATTCTTTGCTTTTACAGGAGAGATGAAGTCCCAGTTTAAAGATTTTTATGTATCTTAAGTCAAAGTCAGCTTTATTATCAATTCTACTATATTTACAGAACATGTACAGAATCAAAATGCCATTCCCCTGACCCACAGTGTATAGCTAAAACGGGAAGGAGTAAATAGAAAAGGAGTAAACAATAAATTGATAAATAAAGCTGAAGTAAATGTGTAAGTATACATGCATTCCAATATACTTCTATATACATGTATTTATATTCACAGATACATACATATCTAAAAATACGCACACAAATAACATACTTTGATTGATGTAGCGCTTGACTTAAAATCATAATTGTAGTTTCTTTGCCACTACTGCACTTCTTGTGCCCACTATGGAATATTCGCCCACCCTAAATTTCTAAAAGTCACTCTTGGTCAGTGTCAGAAGGGCTAAACCGAGCATCACCCATTGAAGCTTCACGGGGCATCCTGCTCAGAACATGCCACCTTTCATTTAGTTACATTTCCTCTCTGAGGAAGTAGTACAATATCTAGGTCTGGCTACCCAATTAAAAATAATGAATCCTCATTCTCCTGTCTGTGTTCTTGACCTGGGAGGTCATAGGCTCTGTTCTCTTCTTTGATGATATGCCACTGGTCACCTACTTTCAGCGAGTCTTTGTACATCCTGTATGACCCATGTGCTGTGACCTTCCTTGGTGCTATCAGTTGGAAGGAAGTTTGCCTGTCTGCCATTTTGACAGGGTGCTTAACATCATAGCTAATTCTTTTTCATTAAGGGATTTACTTGCTTTGTGCTGTTGATCACACATTGCATATGCCCTCAAACAGACACACACACACAAATTTACATTTATGTATGAGTGTGATGAACAAGGATAAAAGAAGTGGGTTTACAGTTTGTTACTATCAGTTGAGCATAGTTCACTGTCATGCAAAAATAGTTTTCGCAGGACTCTATGCAGTTCTGGGAAGAACTAAATACAGAAATAGATTCAGTGGCTTGTAGAAAGCCCTTTAGTGGCAATGGCTTTCTTTCTCTCAGATCACTATGGAGGAATTTTGCCCCACTCTTCTTTCTCTCAGATCACTATGGAGGAATTTTGCCCCACTCTTCTTTACAACATTGCTGCAGTTCATTGAGGTTTGTGGGCATTTGCTTATGCACAGCTCTCTTAAGGTTCTGCCACAGCATTTCAATCAGGTTAAGGTCTGGACTTTGACTGATCCATTGCAACACTTTGATTCTTTTCTTTTTCAACCATTCTATTGTAGATTAGCTGGTTGGCTTGAGATCATCATCCTGTGCATGACCTGATTTCAGCCAAGCTTTTGCTGTCAGAGAGAGCTTTTAACTGTAGAATAAAGTTAAAATACATCTTGTATACTGTATACATGCTGTAGGCATGTAGAATACATCCTGTATACAGAGGAGTTAATGATTGGCTCAATGACTGCAAGGTGCCCAGGTCCTGCAGTTGCAAAACAAGTCAAAATCATCACCCCTCCACTACTGTGCTTGACAGTTGGTGTGAGCTGTTTGTGCTAATGTGCTGTATTTGGTTTTTGCCAAATATCTCTATTTTGGTCTTGTCTGTCAAAAGGACAGACTCATGTTTTATAACCATGTATTTTTAGTTGGCACCTCTGTGTAGGTTTGACATTACACAGGCTCAACATCCATGAAAAATATATAGTATAGTACACAGCTTTGATGCTTTTTGATGAGTAGTTACAATATCAGGATAATTAAACAAAGCATCTCAAGTTTCATCAGATCAGTAGAATTTCAAGAACCCCATTTTGCTGATGCCTTGATGGGGCAGTCTTTCTCTGATATCTTTCACAAGCTTTGGTTTTGTGATTGATCTGCTTAGTGGTGCTTTGCACTGGCTTTCATCTTTTTTACAGACCACACACCCAATTACATAAAAGGCTTTGTAAAAAATCTCAGAATGAGATTTGCTAATAAATTAGCTTGGCAAACTGTAATCATGTGGTCATAGGGTTTCTGGTTTGTTCAATGAGACCTAAATTTAATAGTGATATGTGGTGGGTAATTTGGATTTGTGGGTAGGATCCGTTCCCACTGTGTGGTCTCTGAGGACAGAATGTGGGAGGGGGTGGATTGGCCATGCTTGGGTAATCTAAGTGCATTTTTTTATTCTTTTTTTTGAGAACTTTGGAAAGAAAAAATATATGGAAGTTGCCAAAGGGACAATTTAATCTTTCCCTAAAACAATACCTTCTAAGCATCTCCATTTCAGATGAAGTAGGTCTAAGAAGGACATGGCAGTTTTAACCCTGTTGCCCCTCTGATCCACCTTTCCTCCAATATTCACTAACCTTTCCATTGTATTTTATCGCATTGGAAATAGTTGCAATTAGTTAACTCTCACCTGTCTAAGTCACTCAGTCACTAATGGGAATGCTCAGGCCTCAGCGGTGGTAGTCTTGTGTTTTGTGGCTGCCAAGAGATCCAGTTGACTGAGTTTGGTGCTCCCTGCTGACTTGTTAATTGGATCTTCACACAAAGGACACTTGCATGGAGGAAGTGGAAGCCTGGCACATAGTCTTGGTAATCAAACCTGTTAGGGAGATTAGACTGAATGCCTTGTCTCACCCTCAGATGGTATCAGCCACAGCCTGCCTGCATTGTGAATAGTCTGGTGCTTTAGCGGCCACTTCAGAGGTGGTTTGAAGCAGTCATCAGACTTTGAGTGGGGGTAAGATAAAAGTAGCATTCTGCATTGCTTGTGGAAAAAAAAGCAAAGCAATTTTTATCTAAATTTGAAAAGTTGCTTTTACAGCAAATAATTAAAATTTAAAACCTTAGAATTATCATTTCCTGTCTCTGATAAAGCTGCATGTGGTTCAGGTCACTTATGCTGGGCTTGAGCAGCAGACAGTTTGCTTTGAGCAGATGCAGTTAAATCCGGCCTTACTCAGAGAACCTGAACCCATCACCACAAGACAGCCACAGTGGGTGGGGGTCTGAAACACAGCTTAAAGCTATTAAGAAAAGAATAGGTTTCAACACAGTGTTGTTTAGTGCAGCACATTACAATGCATTGAGCTTTCTTGTATGTCACTTTGTCAGAGCAAAACCTCACAGTCCTATGACACATTAACATGCAGTGTTTATATATTGCACAAGCTAACCTGTTATTTTTCAGTCATTCAAAAAACTTAAGAAGATAAATGAGTAAATAAACAGTTTTCTCTAAGCTGGAGGGTTTTGAAGTCATTGTTCTTAGAAAACGCACAGTATAGATTATTAATTATGTCCTATGTACACTGTAAAAACCCCATTTTCAGAAAAGGTGGGATATTTCCCCTGGTGCAGTAAAAAACCTAAATATGTTATATATTAATTTACATGATCCTTTATTTAACTGACAAAAGTAAAAATTTCAAGAGTTTTACTGATAAACTTAATTGTATTTTGTAAATGTACACAAATTTAGAATTTGATTGCTTCAACACACTCAACTAAATTTTGGACACAGGCATGTTTACTATTGTGTTACATCATTTTTCCTTTTAATAACACTTTTTAATCAGTTTGGAACTAAGAATACTAATTTTTGTAGTTTTGCTATTGGGAATCTTGTCCATTCCTGATTGGTATAACACTTCAGCTACTCAACAGTCCATGGTCCATTGTCTGATTCTCCACTTAATGATGCACATTGCATTTTCAATAGGAGATAGATCTGCCTGGCAGCAGGACAGTCAGTTTAATTCAGTTTAATTCAGTTTTATTTATATAGTGCTAATTCACAACAAAAGTCGCACCAAGGCGCTTTACATTACACTGTAAGGTAAAGACCCTACAGTATTAGAGAGAAAACCCCAACAATCCAATGATCCCCTATGAGCAAGCACTTGGCAGCTGTGGGAAGGAAGACCTCTGGCACAACCAGGCTCAGTGAGGGGCAGCTGTCTGCCTCGACCGGTTGGGGGTGAGGGGAGAGAGAAGAAAGGAGAGCACACATGCTCTGTGTCTATGAAACAACACTATTGTAGCCTGTGCAGAATGTGGTCTGACCCATTGTCATGCTGAAAAAAGCATGGATGTTCCAGGGAGAAACATCAATTTGATGGCAGCGCATGTCTGTAAAACATCTTAACACACACCTCAGAGTCAGCGGTACCTTCACATACATGTAGTACACCAATATCATGGACACTGATGCACCCCCATTCCATTCTCAGATGCTGGCGTTTGCATGTTTCACTGATAATGATTTGGATGGTTGTTTTCATTTTTGGTACAGAGAACTCTACGCACATTTTTTCCTCAAACAAGCTGAAATGTAGACTCTCCTGATCAGATCACAGCATATGGTACTACAGTCTTTGACCCATTTGAAATTAGCTCAGGCCCTGAGAACTCCACAGCATTTCCTCCTCTTCCTTGCCTAATACAGTTTTAAGTTGCATTTCTAAATGGAGTGACAAAATTTGTCAAGTGACAGTGGTTTTCCGAAGAACTCCCGAGCCCAGTAGGCTATATTTGTCACAATAGCAGGACAGTTTCTTAGACAGTGTCGTCACCTTAGGGCTCGAAGATCACGAGCATTTATCAGTGGTTTCTGACCTTGTCCCTTATACACTGAGGTGTCTCTGCATTCTCTGATTCTTTTCACAATACTGTGCACTGTAGCTGTTGAAAGACCTAAATTCTCTGCAATTTTACATTGAGAAATGTTCCTTTTGAACTAAGTAACAATTATTTTAATTATGTCCCAACTTTTGAGTGTGTTGCAGCCATCAAATTCTAAATTTGTGTATATTTTAAAAAATACAATTGAGTTGGTCTGCAAAACTATTGAAAATCTTTTCTTTGTACTTTTGTCAGTTAAATAAAGGTTCACATGAATTAACATATCACATATTTTTGTTTTTATTGCATTTGGGAATTTATTCCAACTTTTCTGGAAATGGGGTACATACTTGTCTTAAATAGATTAACTGCTGCTTGCATTTGGAAAGAAGTATCAGTAATTTAATCTCCACAGCAAATATTTAGTTGTCATTATTGATCCATTGTTTTTTGTTTTGTTATGAAGAAATGCTGGGAAACTAAGAATTACTATGATTATGTTTCACAGGTCCACATTGATGGCTGGGGGAGCAGGAGCCAGTGGAGGCACTTCGGCCAACCCTTGGCTGATCAACGAATCGGAAGAGACAAAGGGGCTGACCTTTGGAGAGATCAAACAGCAGCAACAACGAATCATTGAGGGTAACTGTACTTGTCTGTTTAACAGTTAAGATTGATGAAATAATAAAATATGCAACCAGTCAATTTTGAGATAATGCTACCATGTTTTGAAGTATAAAATTAGCTTCTGGACTAAAGTTATATTTTTACTGTATATTCTATAACTTTCTCATTGAACATAATGCAACAGTAAAATAAAACCAAATAATTAGATAACACGAGATTCCCAGACACAACCAGATGTGCATTAACCAAACTAATGTTAATGGTAATCATAATTCACATCTAGAGAGCATATTGTGAACTCGGTACCTTTCTTTTTTTAATTATTATTATGTCTCTTGGCTCTGATATGATTCATACACCCAGACATTAGTTCACCTGATTCCATGTGACACTTCATTGCAATGTCTCCATTACCGCTCTGGTTATTGTCAGTTTTGGATCAGAGATTCCTGTTAAGACAGTGAAACCAAACCACATTTCTTGTCCCATGTGGGATTTCTGGTGGAGTTGGGTAATGGTGAGCCCCTGAACGTGCAGTAAAAAAATTCCTGTGGTAAAGAGTGTGTCAAACTTAGAAACCTACAGAGGCCTCTTCTCTTCTCTTCTCTTCTCTTCTCTTCTCTTCTCTTCTCTTCTCTTCTCTTCTCTTCTCTTCTCTTGACTGAGTGACACACACGTGTGCTTCTGTGAGCACAGCTGTACCCTACAGCCCATTATTCCTATTTCACAAAAATAAGTGTTGTCATGCCACAAGTACTTTACACTGTGTTGGATTTTCAAGTGAGATTTTTTTTTTTGTCCTACCCTACTACTCCTACATTTGTCATAGATTTTTGTATCATTAATCACATCGTGTTTTTTGCTTTTATTTTTTAAGTAAAAGTAAATAGCAATACATAAAATCAGTTCTTCTTTCCTTGTCTCATGGTCAAGTTTGTAGCAGTTTTTATTTTCTTTCCTCTCTCCTCTTAGCCCAAGATGCAGGCTTAGATGCACTAGCAGCTGTCATCAGCAGACAGAAGATAATGGGCCAGGAGATTGGCAATGAGTTGGACGAACACAATGGTAAGGTTTTTATGTGCATGTGTGTGTGTACATATCTGTCAAATTCCAGACACATTACACATCACAGTGTGAAAGCAATCAGCCATACCCCTCTTCTCTCTTCTGCAATGGAACTACTTGCCTCATAGACACTGATACTCCCTCACACCACCTCAAGGCCGACTAAGTACCAAGCACACACCTATTATTATCAGAGCACCGGATGTCATATTCAGGTCATGACCATGTCTACCTCAATGTCCTCTGTCATATACTGAACAGAGAAATGTAACCTCTTTGCTGAGGCATCTTAAGTAAATTGGGAAAAGTGTTTTCTTTTTTGGAAACAGATCTGCTCAAAGCTGATGGTGCTTTTGCGTTATTCCTGGCAAAACTCCACTCCTGTCCATAAATAGCTTCCATCACAGACAGATGTGCTATAAAGAATTGAGAGCGGACTGTTTTTCTGCTTAGATGGGTGGTACTTGAGACATAAGATTTATAGATGAACATCTGTCAACTGGTAAACAACTAGATACTTTAATGCATTGCTTTCCGAAGACCAAAGCGGATAATAGGCCACCTTCTGAGGGTGTTGCCTTACTGAGAGGAAGTACACCAATATCTTATCTCTTTTTAAAAAATGTAATCATTAGGTCTCTCTCTGATGTTAACACTGACAGCAAATGCAGAATGTGCATTTGTCTGTCAATTTCTCTGCAGAGAAAAAGGGAAAGAAAGTTCAAGTCAATAAAAGAGGTAAATAGATATTTTAACCCACAGGAATAATAAAGGAGTGGTGAGGCTGAATGACGTTATGGCTAGGACTCTGTCACAGACACTTGAGCAGGAATGGGTAAACTTCAGACTGGAGAGTTCTCTCTCCATGGTTAGACAGCATAGCCTTAAAATACACAGTCTCGAGGTCTCAGTAATTAGCAGGCACTGTAAACGCTGATGTTGTGTACTTACAAAGACACATTAGCTATGAAGCCTAAATCTCAAAATCTCAGCAGGGAGATTGCTTACTTTTTAAAACAAATTGTCTAACACCAAGTTTAAGTAAAAAGAATTAAATTTTTTCATCGGGGGTTCCTAAACAGCTGCTCATCTGGGCTTGTGTCCTCGTTCAGATGTGTGTTTCTGCTTTGATGACCAGCTTCCAATTGGGAGTAGAAGGCGTTGTACTATCCTGTAATATCCTGTCTGAACAGTAGTGCCCAAACAAGTCTCGAGGTTGTATAACTGAATGATTGCGGCATGGAAACGTTCAACATTTCCTTCTGCTGCAAAGAAATGACACAATGATAGCTGACAATGATCAGTGAGGGAATAAGAAAGAAAGAAAACGGATGGATGATTTTTTTTTTTTTTTTGATTTCCTGTTGCCATTTTGAATCCGAGACAAGATTGTTCTAATTCTGCAGCAAGTGTGTTTATTGCACTATGAAAGCTTGTCGGAGTGTTTTTTGTAATATGAACCTGAATGGATGATGATAGAGCTATAACTGTAGTTAGATTTGTTTTTAAGCTCTAGAATCAATGCCCTTTACTTGTTTTTTGGCCTCACATGACTAAACTTGAAATAATTTGCTGGAAGTTGTTTTCTTTGTCTGTAAATGCCAAAAATGTGCCACCTGTCAGTAATGGACTCTATATGTTAAAATCTGAACCTAGCAAATTTGTGGAAGTCTACCCCCATCCTCACCTCCCAAGAATGATAATTAAAAATAATTAAAAATAATTTGCAATATACAATATATGTTTCTTATGGATGACTATCATGGTGAGTGAAGGTAACTAGCATTTGGGGGCACTGCAGTGTAGAAATATAATCCAATAGAGCAGTCTGAGCTTCTTACAGACTTTCCTTGATCTTTGTCTGCCAATTACGGCCCAACTTTAAGTTCATTTACACTGACATCAAGTTATGCTTTAGAGGGCCTGACCTTCCTCAGCTTTTTTTACTTTTCTTATGTTGCTTCTGTTTTTGGGGCCTTTTCTGTCATTGCATTGCATCTCATTCACTGTCTCCTCTGACAGTTTGACAGTTCTTCTTTATTTCAAATCCTTTTCAGATTTCTTCCCTTTATTGTCTTCTCCTGGTCATTTTTGCTTATTGTTTACAGTTATGGACAATATTGGTTTCCCTTCAACTGTGAAAAGATGAATATATTCTAGATGTAACTTTTTAAAGTGCAAATAACTCTTTAAAAAGGAATTGAAGTGACTGCTGTCCCTAAACCTGATTTAGGTGCAGTACAAAATGTTTGTCAAGTGCAAAAGCTAGTTGTAATTTTTGACTACCCCTCAAAAGTTTATTTTTAATCCTTTATAAATTGTATTATTAATGTCATCAAAATTAGAAGCTGTGTATATGTTTGTTGTGTTATATATGTTGCTTAAAAATTATGGATCTGAAATTACTGTAGTGATTTGCACATTGTCATATGACAAAATGATGATTAAAAACTGATTATATGCCTACTGTGCATGACATGTTATGTAGTCGTACTGTTATAATTAGTGTGATGAAATTTGTATGTGTTTTAAAAGAGAAGTGTGTGCCTTCTCTGTTCTGTCTGGCTATGCCATCCGAACAACATGACTATAGCTTTCTTGGGTAGTTACTAAAATATGCATTAAATGCAGCTTTCTATTCTTACTTGTTAGATTATTGTCATATTTGCCATTGTTTTGCTTAGATACAAATTATGTTTAAACTGTGCTTTGGTGTGGTGCAGCTTAATAATTTGAGGATTTTTGTCACCACAAAGGAAGAATATTGAAATACAGTTATTTGATTTATTGCTTTAGGCATTTTTTAAGCATGTATTAAATATCAAACATGGCATATAAAAATTAGGAGTAATGCTTTCTGAGAGGCAAAGGAAGTGGATTTAAATCATGGAGTACAAGAATGGCAAGACTTCTACTTGATCTTGACAGTTGGCGTATAACCTTGGCGTCCGACTGTCTTTCCGTCTTGTGGGGGTCCTTTTCGCCCTGATCACTGTACTGTAGCAATGTTTTCCTATAAATAGATTAAGCTCTTTGTAGTTTGGCTAGTCAAGTCTAGCTCATGACCAAAGTGCAGTGGAGGTTGCAGTCATTTCCTTTTGGGGAAACAATTCCGACTGAGGTCAGCAATGAAGTTGACCCTTTTTAGAGGTTTAAAGATGAACCCAAAGCCCTCAGTTATACTCCCCCCCTCAGTGTGACTGAATCTAAATGGAGTGAAATTTAGAAATGAGTAAGCAGACCATTTATCTCAATTTCAGCCTCTGCTTTAATCCATTGCAAACTGCAGATTTTCCATCTTTTCTTTCCAGCTGCAGTAAAAGAAGAAATTCAGCCTTCATTGTTAATGTGTTGTTAGTTAAATCATATGCCATCATTGGGTTTTTTTTTATATTTCTGATGTAATGCTGCCAAAGATTAGTATGTTCTCATTTCCACATAAAATGTTGCTGAAAATAGTCCGACATGAACTAAAATAGCTCATGTCAGCAGTAGTTTTCCTCAGGACCAGGAAAGATCAACATAAATTTGCTTTATTGGGGTTGATATTTCTCACATTGCGACCCGGAGCAATGACATCAGTCCATGTTGATGTCTGAGTGACAGACAGTGGCTAGCTCATTAAATTAGCTTCTTTTACGAAAGGCGGCCAGAGTTTGAGACTGTCTCATTTGTCAGATTTTAAATGGAACTTTTGTATTGGATTTGACTAGTGGGGAAATACTGCAGTGATGAACTGTGTCATGAATTGTAAAAGCCTACTCTTTGAAATCATGTATGTGCAGTATGTGTAATTAAAAACCATATGACAGAGAGCAGAGAACAGGGAGAGAAAACTTGCTACTTCATCATGGATGGGAATTATATATATTTGGTGCATGCCATTCACATGATTGATTGATGGCATGGTCTTTTGTATCACCTTAACCACAGTTCTGAACTTAAATAAAATATTTTATTTAATATATAAAATATTAAAAATGCATATAAAAAAGACAAACATCCAAAATAGACCTCACAAGCCAATTGGTCACAACAAGGTAGACATGTCCATATGGAATTAAGCAACTAGTATAGTAAATGTAGCCCATGTGGGGACACAAGCCCCACCACTGTGGAAGGGTTGTGTCAGGAACAGCATCCATTGCCAAATTATCAGCTGTAGTGACCTCCTGGGGCAATACAGCGGAACAGTTGAAGGTGCTTTTACATGGAGTATAAGCTTAGTTTTGTGAGTATGTTAGACGGAGTGTTACCAGCGCAAAGATGTAGCCAATGTGAAGAGCACTCAGTGGTGATTAATGTGGGCAGTGTTCATTTTTAGCTCATCCCGTCAAAGGACTGACGAGCTAATGCCATGGCGAAGAGTCTGTTGTCCGCCCATCCACAGTTCACAAAAATTGCTACTTCTCCAAGAGTATTGGTCAGATTTAAGTGAAACTTGCCCTCAGTGATCATATAATGGGTCTTCACCTAAATTGTGCTCAGGATCACATTTGTCATTTAACTGTCACTTTTCCATTTTCACAAGGATCGCTAAAGTAATTGAATTGTAATGTTCATAAAATGAGTGTTTGCGTGTGCCCTTCTGCCCCCAGGTGTATTCATGCCATATTAATGTCAAGGCATAGGTATAGCATTCCGTCATGGCAGGAGATGATAGAGCAATAACCTGGTTCACAGAAATGATCGGCATAACTTCACATTTTTGAATGTTGCAACGTTCCACTGTCACTATTCCTATATTTGGTATTCCTATTGTGCTGGCAGATTTTTAACTGTTTTCTTTTTCTGAGTGGTATACGTACTACTAATAGTATTGTTATAGCTTGAAATACTGCTTTGCCTCACATGTTGCACACGTGCAGCACTTGTAGTTTGTTAGATGGTGATGATCATGGTCTTACAAAAACTTATTACTTTCTTTCTATACTTCATGCATTAAAATAATCTGTGAACTGGGATGGATTGTCAACCAGATGAGCTCCTATATCACTCATAGCCTCATGTACTATATCAGCTACATATTTTTATTTTTTGGCTCTACTAACCAAGTTTCACTTGATTCTGTGTTAGAAATATTCCTTATTTATCTCATCCTAAGCCTAGGTGCAGCCACATAGTTTATCATCTATCTGAAGCAAATAATTTTAGTTCTGGTTTTGGCCACCTTCCCTTTCAGCCAACATTCTTCTGATTGGCTTCCCTTCACAAACAGGGTTTTATATGACTTCATGGACCTTTAATATATCTCATGGTTGTTGTAGTGGCTTAGTTTGTGACCTTTTGATTCTGGTATTGAAGCACTTTGGGTGCGGCCTGAATGGTACTTCTTGCCTAGTGTCAACTCTGTAAGTGAGCCAGCTACATTCTAAAATATGCTATACTAGACTTCAGTTCTGGTTGATCATTAAATTGCTGATGTGATTCTGCACTACCAGAGCATTTACAGGGCAAATATGGGCAGCAAAAATGACTTCCAAACAGCAGAGGGAGAGGAAAGAGGCACTCGCTGCTGCACAGTGACGTCAGCAGCTACCCCAAAGAGTGCAGACCTATTGCTTGCTTCTGCTTTTAGAAACAGCTCAGTGAGCAAATAAACCATACTAATGATGGCACTAGGCAGAAAGTCTGTGTGGTTAGAGCTGGTGATAGATTTATTGTTTGTTTTATGCGCTTGGTTTGAAAGTGAGGCTGGTAGTAGTGAGTAGTGTTTTCCAGATGGCATGGAAATGCAGAGTTGGTGTTATGTCCAGAAGAGTGTTGTCATCAAAGGAATGTCAAGCTCGTAATGAGCCGAAAACGAGAGCATCATCTTCTGCGACCACCAGATTGGCTGACTGGTGTTTGACTCTGTGAATTATTGAAATCTATAGATGATGAAAGGATAATGTTCTACGCTCACGTCATTTCCTTTCTCATATGAAAATGTAAACTTCTAACTCCTCTTGAAGTGTTTTGAGATGGGGTTTCATACTTGAAAATTAATTATCTTCCATGAGCCTTAAAAATTTCAAATGAACATTGATTGATAGACATATGTCTGATGGGAAGACAAAAACTAACTAAATGAAGATACACTCTCTAGCCAGACTTCTATGCCATCTGAACTATGTCACAATCAATCATGACACTAGGTCCTTATTTCTCTATTTATCTGTCTTGGCATCCATCTTTGTCTATGGCCTTTTTGGTGTCTTACTGATAGAGTTGTGAAGGAGAGAAGGCTAACAATGCAATGAGGGTCACCTCAACCAATGTCAAATGATGAATAATCCAGTTAGGCACAGTAAAGAAATTAACATTTTGGGACACTAATGAAAAACGTCTAAAGACATTTCATCAATCATGCCTTCTTTTGTTTCCCTCAGTGGACTAAGACCCCTCTCATTATTCAGAAAGCATGACTTTAGACTACTTTTTCTTGACTTTTTTTGGGGTTTTTTTAGGGATTACACTGGCTTTTTTGTGCAGAATTCCTTCGTGGTCCAGCAAGGGCAGCATAAAGAGTGACTGATCTGAACATGATAGTTATTGGTAGTCTTTTTTTTGACTCTGTGGTGGTTGCATGAAAAAATCCATACATAAAAAGGTTGCTTGAATGTTTCCTTATGTGCTTTTCTGACACAGTGGTTCAGTGCCAGTATATTGTTTTCTATCACAGGCATACTTCTTATTTGAAGCAATCAGTAGCAATAAAGAGAGAGTCTTCATACCTTGCACTTTAAAATATTCCATATGTTATTGACTCTGACTCTTTTTTGACAGGGTTGTTGATTCAATAAAGTATTTCAAAAGTGTCTCACAATACTGCTGATAATCTGTTCTTTTAAAACTCTGCTGCAGCTTAGCGTATTTATATGTCAATCAAGAGTATAAACAAAAGATATTAAAGGTAAAAGTAGTAGCTTAAATCATAATGTGATTTGTCTCTCAACAACAACAACAACAACCAAAAGAATAGAATAATACAGTAATTTCCTAACATTTAGGAGGTTTTCACCCTCACATTTTCCTTTGGTTTTTGCTTTACAGCCAGCAGTCTTTGTTCAGGATCTTGACTTTGATTTATCTTGATCCATCTGGAGCAAATGTGTGCTGGTGATAGATGTTTGCAAGAAAGCCTCCACATTAAAAAGCCAGTGGCAGAATTGCTCATACTCCAGAAAGAAAAATGGTCTGTAGTAGTGGCAAAGGAGAGTGATGGTGGAGACACTTGGTAAAACTTTCTGGCTTGCTTTAGCACTCTCACCTGTCACTGTTAAGAAATTTTGACCATGGTTAGTCACTCAAACTCCTGTAAACTCTGCTAGGCCAGTCACTAGAATCAGAACAGAAATGTTCACTGCCTCAGGTAAAAAGCGTTTGTGCCTAAACAGCTTCTGAGCCACATTGTTGATGCTGAGAATCCTATGCATTGAAAAAAATGTGTCCAGCGACTAGTAAAAACAAGCTTAATAATAGCACCAATAATATCAAAAGTCTGACAGCAATGGAGAAGCAAGACAACACTTTGACAACTGAGGTTGAAAGTGATATTTCTTTAAAGTGATTTGTAATAGAGCCAACTTGAATGCAGGTTGAGACATTGTCTTTTTATGCATCATGGTGACTCATTTCTGAAAGTTTCACTGTGTCATAATATAAGGGATATTGTAGTACATTAAGAACCACCTAAACATGAGCTCTATGGATCAAATGATCCTGACTTAGCATTTTTATGGAAGCTAATGTTTCTTCCTGGGTTGTTTTTAGCTTGAATTGGCTAAAGCAAAATCTTTTTGTTGCCTGTTTAGCATTATTACTTGTGACAACATGTTTTTCTAACAAACTATTTACAACTCAGTTGACTATAGTTTATGAACTTAAAACCAGAAATTATGATAAAATTATATTATCTGGATTTACTATTTGGTAAGAATAGAAAACCTTACAGCTATAGTCTAAATGCACCTGAAGTTTCTAACACACTGAAATTAAAGATTATGGAAAAGTATGAATCTAAGAATAAAAATGGACAGTGTCAGCTAACTGAAATATTAGAATATATGTTTACTTATAGCATTGTTTTAACTGCTCGCTTTTTTGTAGTAACTGACTTGAGAGATTTATGAGACCCCCCCATTACGACCTAATATTCTTCTGTGATCATTGTTTTGCATTCTGGCTCACACGTACACGCATACATGTTGTAAATGTAGACAGGCATCCAGAGAAACCCAGTATACAGTATGACGCAGGAGTGATCTGTGGTCAGTCCTACTTAGCTCATTTGCAGACCTGGATCACTTTCAGATGTCCACCAACAGGCCTGTATGGAGACTGGGTGAGGTTGTTTCTCTTTCACTCCCTAGCTAGCCCATCACTCCGCACAACATGCGTAGCCAGCATGCTTGCAATTCATAAGCTTTTTCACAAACTGTTCATTGTGCATATTCGCCAAAAATGGTGCGTTAATGAGAAAAGAAAAAAAAAATAAAAGTATGATTTCACCAATCTTTTCTGCCGCTGTCTTAAAAGTAGAAAATGAGACATAATTGCAAAAACATATTGGGTGATGTATTCTTTGACGCATTTGGGTGTTTAATATCGTCTTTCTGTACACTTACTGTCATCTACTATTATCTATTATCACAAAATTGCTATTTTCTGTAACGATCTTTTAACCTTCCTTATGTTAACTATTAGACTAAGCCCTGATGTGCAGTTCATCAGTGGTTAATATTCAAAATCTTGACAGTTTTACTTACTATGGCTTACACTTATTAGTCTACAGTTTATTCAATGATTGCATTTTTGAAGATTTGTTGGAGACTGCCTGCTTTTTGCCACACCCTAAGTATGACACAAAACTGTCCAGACATTAATTCACTCATTCAGCTTAAGGACACCGAGGGATACAGCCTCAGCTCATCGCCTGCCTTGCTGAATTATAGATAATGTTGCCGTGTGAGGGATTAACTTGACTTTTCAAAACCCAGTTTTATACCACACAAACACCTTTATTGCCACTTAATTCAGTTTTCCTACTTTATGACTTTAAATTATCGCTTTGTATACCAAAACTACACACTTGGGTTTTATTTTGTAATACACATTTAATAGTTACAGTATTATTAATATTGGCGTCCAGATCTTTTTGTGCAGTATGATATTTTGTATTAATATTCCATACAGATGAAAGGGATTACAAAGTGTGTATGGTATGTGTACAATTTAGCAGCAAACTAATAATTAATTAATTTAAATTAATAGTGTAATATATCCCTGGATGGCAGGCTGATTCTTCAGGGCAATCACATTAGCTGTATGTGTTGGTGGTATTCATGGATGGAAGCCTTTGCAGTTTTGGCTGCCAGTTTCTTTGGCTCTGGGCAAAGGATTCCCTGCCATTTAGTGGTACCTTAGACTGACTCAGGCTTGGTCTGGCAGGTTCCCTTTGGCTAACACAAGTGACAGCGGGAACAAATCTCCTCCTCTGTTTATATAATTGCTAACCACTCTGGTTTGGAGGCTGCTTTCAAAGGGCCGACGAGCAGAAAGCTGCCTTGCGCTTTCCTCAGCCTCAAGGAAGCATGGGTCATCCCACATAATGAGTGGAAGGACTTACTTTCTAAGTCTGCCTCAACCCACAGCCAGCACGTGGTTCCCATTTTGAAGATTGAACTTTCATCTTCTGGGCATTTTTTTTGTTTTGTTTGGTTTTTACGTGTTTCTGTGCAAGTGTACATATTTACCTCTGTCCTTCAGCAGCCTGTGCTCAGTGTGTGCAAACTGAAATTGGTGTGTATGTTTGAAAGTGTGAGTGCCTCTTCTGAGTGTTAGAGCATTTTGTTTATACCAAAAGTGTACTCCACATGCCCAGCACATGTTTTCAAGTTGTGATTGGGACATGGATCATGTTTATATTTGGATGAAAGGCTAATAGGCCACAGTCCAGTCAGAGATCATACTGAGTTTGAGGTTTGTGCAGGACCTTACATACTTGGCGCAGTCACAGACACTGCAGTAGAGAACAGGGTGGGCTAATCATATATTTGTACAGTGTGGATAGTAAGGTGAGGAAATCTTACTTAATTGTCAATAAGTAAGGAGGATGTTGGATTAAAAACAAGGATTAGGAAAGAATTGGGAAAGTCAGTGTAACAACAAGTAATGATTAAAGTGAAAGTGAGAATTTAACATACAATGACAAGATGCAAAGAGTAATTACAGTGAAGATCATGTCCAGTTCACCTCGCTCATCAGGAACCTGGAAATGTATTTTATCACTGCTATTGGAAAGAAAGAAATGGACAAAGGAAGACTTATTAAACAGCTTGTTTCAGATAGATGATGAACTGGGGGTGTGCATCAAAGGCCAGTGTATGATTAAATAAATTTCACTGAATTATGCAAAGTTACTCTAGTAGAGGTTAACAATAAAAAATCTGAAATAGAAAATTAGCATAATGGGTTGCCAAGCCCAAGTAAATGGGGAGGGTTGCATCAGGAAGGGCATCTGTTGTAAAATCTTTGCCAAATCCAAATGTGGATTTATAATACATTGTCCGCTGTGGCAACCTCTAATGGGAGCAGCCTAAAGAAGAAGAAGATATACACCTTTCAAAACTTGAGTAACAAAGCACTTTACTTGAAACAGTAAATAAAGATTGTCATAACTGCACACTATTATCTGTTAAGATATTTCACTGCTTGTTTGTACTAAAATGTGTGCAAGGTAATAGCAGACATAACATGTACCGTGTATTGTTATTGCACTGGAGAGGCACTTGACAGGATCAGCATCAAGTGGGCCTTTAAGCGATAGCTATCACCTAACCTTCAGAGTGATACATCATTGTCCTATTATAAATTGTTGCAAGTCTTTAATCATGCTGCTAAAAAAGTTGTCTGATCTATTATCTAATCAGCCTCATCTGTTTCACCCTTGGCTTAACCCCAAACTATAGCTTTGTCTCCAGCTTCTATTATGACACATGAGACAAGTAGTACTTTAATGTTGCAGTGCACATGGACAGACCCTATCCAGATAAAGGAAGATCAAGTCACACCAGTGTTTTTCTTAGGTGGACTACATTGTGTGGGGGAGGTTCCGTTGAGTTTTATTCGTGTTTAGTTCTAAGTACCTGCAAAATGTCGTGGGGAGTTTCACACTTTGTTGAACTGAATCAAGGGTATGTGAAATAGTTAAAGTGAATACAATGTGTTTTTATTATCTCGTTATTTTTTCCCTTTGGCTTCTTGGAGCGTACCACGCCTCTAGAGCAAGGGTAGATGAAACACTTTACAGATACATAGACAAGTGAATGTTTTTATACTTTATCCTTAGCATTATGATGCTCTACATAAAGTTTAAATCCATATAAGAACTAGGCTGGTTTAGGTTTTTCAGCAATAGGCTGAACAGAATGCTACAAATACAGAAATATGCTTATATTGGTGAATAGGAGTATAATGGCATACAAAATAGTACTTAATGTAATAATAAAGGACTTAAGTGCCTGTAATCAAAAGGCAACTCTACTAAGTCACAGCATTAAATTAATCTGCCTAATATTGCATAGGTCCCCCTTGTACTGTTCTGACCCATCATGGAAAATACTTCATTGATCATCTTGTTCATTTAAACATTGGTTTCTGGTATTCCAGCCCATCCCTATTTTCATGGCTCTGTCAACAGCATAAAATATAAAATACTTCCCCTATGCTGGCTGCCTCCTCCAGCAGGCAGTGAATCCATCTGACTGCAGTAAATGGTTATAACATCTTTAAGAATGTCCTGGAAAAGATCTATTTTGCTATTTTAATTTTGGAGAAACAAGAAAAAAAAACCATTAAAAAATATAACTGATCTTTTTCATGAATGTTTGCTTTAATTACTCTTTCTAATAAAATTTAAATTTTTAAAAAAAATCATTGGCCACCTGTCCATGCTCTCATGTGTATCCCACACATGAACCCACTAGTGGGCAGTAGAGGCTGTGGTGGCACACCACCTTCAGATCTCTGTGATTAGTGCTACAAACTGGAATTATTTAAACCTGTGTCCTCGTCTTAGAGTTGTGGAATGATCCTAGTTTAGGCCACATGAAGAGGGAGTCATTGGTTCATACTCAGGATTTATTAAATCCTCTGAGGTGGTTTCTTCTGCTCCATCAGTATTCAGCACATCCTCTTTTGTCTCATCATCTGGAAGAGCTGTGTAATTGCACAACAGCTGTAGGTGCAGCTGTTTAAATGATTTCAGCATATACATGAATACACTGTCATACTTAATAGGAACAGTATGATAATGGCACATTTGTTAGTGTATATCACTGATTCATGTAAGGGTCCAGCTACTTGGACTGCAGTCGCATGTTCACACTAATGTTTTTGTGTGACTGTGTGGATACATGTGGTTTTTAACTGTGTTTGTGTCTGCATCAAGCCATGTTTTTAAGTGCAGTGGAGCATGTGGTAATGTTGCATCATTTTTTTTTCCTTTGTACCCTTCACCATTCCTAGCTGCCCACAATTATGTGGGAGGCTGTTGGAACTGGAAGTTATTTCAGCTGCGCTGGTGGCCAATCTTTCATTCTGGTTTCCATGAGTAGAGTGCAGTTACCCTAAATCCACCACAAACTTCAGCAGTTCATCTCATCTGTCAGCATAACTTGCCAAATATTCCTAAATCTGTCAGTTTCAAATTCAGATATGTTTCTGGCATGAGTGTGTTTGAGCAGAATTTTTTGGATCAGCTTTTAAAGTTCGCGATATAATTGACAAAAGGGAAATAGATAGTACCATGTTCAGAAAATAAGTAAACAAATGGAAAACAATAATACTATGGTCACATAAATCCTCATGTGGTCATATTGTGCAGGAATGGAAGTAGCATTGAGGCAGAGTTGCATTTATTCCGTATCTGTTAAATATACGATCTGTCAAATATACAGCTCTGTTGGTAAATGTTGGGGATAATTGCTAATGAACTATAAAGCATTATATTTTACAAACTAGTTAGCAGCTTACCTCGACAGGACCAGTGTATGAGATATAGTGGCATCTGTGGGTGAGAAAGCAGATTGCAACAATTAAATACCTGTCATCAGCCCCTCCCTTTTAAAATATGTTGGAGAACCTACGATGGCTGTCAGATAACAAAATCTTGCACAGCTGCATCCACAAGTATTTCCAGACCAGCAGTTCGTGCATGACACAAAAGCGAAAACTAGTATTCAAGTCTGTTCTGAGCTACTATAGAAACATGGCAGTGCAACATGGTAACTCCAACGGAAGGGGACTTGCTAACATTTGCAATATCTTGTAATCTGTAACACCTTTTTTAAGTGAACAAAAACGATTATTATCCTAGTGTGATTTTTACACTATAAAAAGTATAAATATCTATGTTGGACTCAATTTCTGATACCAGATCACCTCGAATCACACACAGGCAAAATACAGCTAACCTGCAGACCCTCTCAATCCAGCCCCCAAAGCCCTCAAAGGAAAACTAAAACACCCAAAATCAATAAATGCTGTGGCTTCAGCAGGGTGTGTGTGATGTGAAAGAAGATGTGTTTGCATTCATCAAAATATGAAAAAATTATAATTGATATGCTTTGTGACAATAAATGATGGAGCAAGTGTGAACTGCCTCCCAACTGACAATAATATTATAATATTAGCTGAGCTTTTCTTTAGTCAGTGATGTAGGCCTGTACTATGATATTAAGATCTGAACTAGCTACTCAAGTAAAAACAGCCTCATTCAGGTACACATAAGGGAAAAGAAAATGATTTAATTCATATTCATGAAAATGACCATGTATTTGCTCATAGTTTGTATCTGATGCAGACATGTATGGTAATGTATAATAAAAATATTAAGCATTAGCCGATTAACACAGAAAATTATCATTTTCTAACAAAAGGTTCTTGGTTTCTGGAACAGGAGTCCAAGCTTATTTTGAAGTCAGTCTTCCTAAATTTTGACATATTTGAGCTCTTTGTGTGTCATTTTACTATTTGGTTGTTCAATATATATCCCTTTGCTTACTGAATCAAAGTCAGTTTGGCCCTCTAACAACAAAATGTTGCCCACCTGTGCCTTAAGTCTTAGACACTAGCTCTTCAAGACACTGTTTGGCCAATAGCTGCTGAGCGATGTGTCTCTTCACCTATTTTTTTGGCATGTGTTTTAGTTTCAAAATTTTATTGTGTTTGGATAAAATAAACAATTGTGTGCGTGAGTATAGATTTGGCAAGTACAATGAAAGCATCTGGCCCAAGTTTGGAAAAGAATAGCATTCTAAATTCACTTGCTCAAACTATCATACTTCTGTTTTAAATGCTGCAAGTCATTTGCAGCCAACATGACTGCTGTAAGTATGTTGTTTGACCTTGTCGTGTTTCAAAAAAACATTAGTAAACATTAATATTTAAATCTTTCCATTAGACAAAATGCCACCTTGAAGTCAAGAACCTTTTTGAGACTTCTCAAAATGACATACACAATGTATGATCCAAAGTAAAGTCCAGATTTGATCCCACCATATCTGAGAATTTTCCAGGCTGAGAAACAACTCAGTGATGTTTCATGTTCCATGCCCTACTGATCTTCAGAAGATAAATACCAACTGGCCCCATACACTTTTTTTTTTTTTCTCTCTGCAGGAAAACATCTGTATTAGGTACATACATGTCTGTAGCGCTCACTGCTCCCTCTGAGAAGCGCTGTTAGATAACTCTGTGAAGATGACTACTCTTATGTTTGGGACACAAATGTGTGTCAGAAACATGTCACATACAGGAAGTTTGTCTTCATCTTTTTCCTTGTCTGATTGGTGTGTAACTGACTATATGGTGCTCATAGACCAAAATGTCTATACATGTGTGTTTGTGTCAGCATCTCAGCATGAGAGCATATGTGTCCTTATGCGTCAGAGTGCATTATGTGTGAAACGGTCTGGCTTGAAGATCAAAGCCCCTCCATAATTCCTCAGTCAGTCAGTCGGTTGGCCAGCTAGTCAGCCAGCATATTGCCGGGAAGCTCCACTCACCACAGGGGATGCTGATTTATTTGACTCAGATTATTTCAGTTAGAATGCAGTTGTTCAGTTATTCAGAAAGTCCCTAATCACTTTATTATCTTTTAAAAACAGCAATTAAGAAAAAAGTTTAACCTAAGCCTACTTTGATATTTTTTTGTTCAGTTCTGACACCAAAAATGCAGCCTTGTAAATTACCAAAAGTTACAAGGCTCTCGTTGTTTCAGCTCACAGGAACAAAATGTGGTACATGACCAGAGAGGTGTTTGTAATAGAGAGATGATTTTTGTAATGGATGGTTATGGGGTGAGGCTGAAGCCAGAGAAGGGGAATCCTGTGGCGGTGGAGAGACTGATGGGTAATTGACATTTAACCTGGTGAAAGGGTACAGCAGTCTGAATTAGCTTGAGCTGGTTTGCATGCAGGTTAGGAAAAAGCTAAGTGGCAGCCAGGTGGGGGGGTATGACCCTGAAGCACAAGAGGGGGTAGCAATAAGAAACACTGGAACAAAATGACTAAAAGCAATGTTTGATTCAGTCTTGAGTTTCTTACCACTGTGGTTGTTAGTCCAGTCTGTCAAAGATTGGTCAAAAAGTCCAAGTAGATGGAGTGCACACAAATGAACTGCTAGGAGGCAGATGATCGAGCTATGAGAGGCAATATGCAACTTCAGGAGACAGGAGACCCCACCCATGCTAGCAAGCACATGTAGAACTAAAGAGAGACAGACAGGAGGCACTAGGAACAAAGGGAAGAGAATTTAAGGAGTCTTCCATGAGATGGGTTTGACTATAGGTGTAGTTCTTTTGCAAGTGAATTTGCAGTACAGTGGATAAACTCATCTCTGTTCAAGAATCCAGTAGGGTCTTCCCTGTTCTCATGTATATGAAACTTATCCAATTAAACCTATTCCTTTTCATTTGTTTTTAGTTGTTTCTTAATATGTCACCCATTCCCGGGTGTCCTTGCTAATGACGTGTAATGGTAGTGATGAAGTGTAACCACAACTGGTTTGGAGGCGCTGTGCCAGTGACAGGGTGGTCCCTGCTTCATACTGCTGCTGCTGCTGGCACCCTCATGCTCATCACGCACACATTGTTTAGTGGCACCTGGCCATAAGAAGGGTAATGATGGTGGAAAACCTGGTAATAATCAGACTTTTCCTCAGTGCTATTGGTCTTTATAGAGTGTTTTTAGAATTTTAAACCTTTTTTTTTCATGAATTCTAAAATATCAGAGTAGATGACTTATGTAATAATTGTATGTAATGCACTGGCAACTTCAATTCATGTTTGTGGTTCACTTTTAGTAATGGCTGGCCATATGAGATAAGACTATATGAATCCACTCAGAAATAGTTGGATGTGAAAAGTTGATAACATTTGTTTTCTTCATTGCTGTTAATTCTTCTCTTTCAAGGCTTTGTTCCTACTTTTTTCTGTGTATAATTTTGATTGTAATAAATATTATATATTTTATAGATGATTTGTTGTTGGCTTAGAAAACGTGCTCATAACTGCTAAAATGTATTACAGTCATCACTTGTCCAAGCTATAGACATCATTTACTCTGAAGCTCATCTGACTGAAGGACCCATGAGCTGATGCCATGGCGAGGCACCTGTCTGTCCACAATTCAGAAGAATCACTACTCCTCCTACAGTATTGATCAAAATGTAATCAAATTTACACACAATGATCACCTAATGGATTTTCACCCAAACTGTGTTCATTGTCAAGGTCACATTCATCATTTTACTGGCACTTTCTATTCTAATAAGAGTCACTGCTCCGAAGAGTTTTGTTCTATATTGCCATCTATACATAAATGTTTTCATTAGGTTTATTTATGACATAATAATGTCTTAAGTAAAGCTACGGCCAGTGAAGAACTAGGGTTGTTGTTTTGGATATGACTCTTTGTGAGCCTCCTTGACTTCTCATTGGATTCTAATTCTCATTAATGTGTGAAATACAGTTTATTCTATACATCACACATTACAGTAACCTGTGAATTATGATGGCTCATGAGCCAAATTAGCTTTTACATCACTAGTTTTGAGGTATTTTTCATATATCGCTCTTATTTTTTGTTTATATATGTGTGGATTACTTCTAGAACAGATCCATGTTGTGTCCCAAGGGCTGGATTTCTAATCATGCAACGCTAATGAAAAGGCCCAGAAATGTTGCTGCATTTGTATAATGAAGTAACAAATAAAAAATATATAAAATTAAGATGCAGAAACAGATAAGTTTGGAAATATAAACTGGGGAAAATGCAAAGGGGGAAACATAAATAAATAAATGACTGTATGTGTATTTTAAAAATGAGGTAATTAATCGATAAAATGGGAAAGTTAAAATAGAGTAATTGGTGCAAAGAAATAAATATAAAAGCATATTAAAACAATCATCTATATCTCATTTAATGTGAATGCCTACATTTATTTGAAATGTTGCATTTAATGGCATGCCAGTTTATTCATTTTTAATTTGCATCCCTTTTTTGGCACTTAATGTCCTCTGCCCATCTTTCATCACAACTTCACACCTGTAAATATCTCGCATCGTTCCAACACCATCCCTTTAACTAAATCTGCTTGCAGACAGACATACAGACAGACAGACATAATATAAACACCTGCTAGGGTACTCACCACCCCCATTGTGGTAGTTGATGTGACACTAGGTGTTACCGCGAGAGTATTTTGCCCTAGTGACATGCACACACACAAACACACAGACTCACAAGGTTAAAACAGTACCAGCCATACTGTTGCAACTTTTAACAATACCAGCTCCACTATGACCATTAATTAAACTTTCTGAGCTCACAGTAAGGCTATCGTAGTGAGAAGAACAGATCTGTATTGAGGTGTAGCTGAATTTATGTCGTCTTCTTCTTTCGGCTGCTCCCGTTAGGGGTTGCCACGGCGCTGCCTCCATCTCATCCTATCCCTTGCATCCTCTTCCCTCACACCAACCCTCTGCATGTCCTCCTTCACTACATCCAAGAATCTTCTCTGTGGTCTTCGTCCTCTCCTCCTGCCTGGCAGCTCCACCCTCAACATCCTTTATCCAGTATATCCACTATCCTATCCCTCCTCTGAACATGTCCAAACCATCTCAGCCTTGCCTCTCTGACTTTGTCTCCAGACTTCTTAACCTGAGCTGTCCCTCTGATTTATTCATTTCTAATCCTGTCCATTCTGGTCACTCCCAGGGAAAATCTCAACATCTTCAATTCTGCCACCTCCAGCTCTGCCTCCTGTCTTTTTGTCAGTGCCACCGTCTCCAAACCATACATCATAGCAGGTCTCACTTCTGTCTTTTAAACCTTCCCTTTCACTCTTGCCGCTATCCTTCTGTCACAGTATTCTTGGACTTTGGGCCATCTAGTGGAATCCATGACACTGAGCATTAACATTCTTTTGTGAGCAAAGGGCTATGAGCATGGTGCTTTTAATAAAGTGCTTGGTCAGTGTATGTACAAATGTAATTTCAGGCTGAAAGAACTGCAGTAAAATCAGCAATATAACATTAGAATTTACAGGGAAATAGACTATTGAGCGTCCACCTCTCAGATTTTTCTGTGCTTTTTTTTTTTTAAATCCAGGGCTGGTTGTTTATAGCTCTTAAAAACATTGTCTTACCAAATGTACTATGTCAGCATACATATGTTTGTGTAGGATGTCTTGTACATTGTGTGTGAAAACCCCCTGGTAATCTAGAACTTTGGTGGACTGGGTTCCATTAATTCACAAGGACCTTAGTGTATAGCAAGCACAAACCCAACGGTTTGTATGTGCTAAAACTGAACTAGTTTGTAGGGTTTTATGTGCTTTTCTTTGAAGTTAGTTTTTTTTTCGGATTTTGAGTAAGTCATTCATCAGCTGGCATTCTTTTTGGTGTCCGTCATGTGCAGTGATGGATCTTTTGGTAAACGTAACAGGGTTAGAGAGGTGAAACTGTCTGTGGACACACAGCTGGTTTCAGTTTGAAGTTGGCACACAAATGGTTAGGATTAAGTGAGGAAATGTGAAAGCATGTCTTTAATGGTAGTTAATGTTGTTGGTCACTGCTGTTTAAGCATTTTGGTGTATTTGTATCCCTTAATGTCCTTTTTAGATTTTCTTTTGATAGATTTTTGCAATTTGTCAGTTCTTGAAATGTCAGCCAGGTACTCACATCTGGACTGAATAGAATACAGGGTATATGATGAACATTTAAGTTTATCATGTATGCAACCACCTGCCTGATATTCTGTAGGTCCCCCTTGTGCTGTGCTTGGTCTGGATCAGTGTTCACAGGGGGGTACATGTTAAAGTGTCATTCTGATGAATGCCAGGATCAAAGTTTCCTAGCAGAACATAAGATGATTTTGACTTATAACCTGATCTTTGTGAATATTTGTGAATATTCTTAATGTTGTTCAAATGAATACGCAGAAGTGGAGGGCTTCTTTCAGCCATAGATAGGCTACAGCTTCTCCTGGTAGCATAGTAAAGTTACATTTGTTCCAAAGCCGACAATGAAGGTGCCAATGAAAAGTTTTCATTGAAAGCAAAAGTTGTCCTTCAATATGAATAAACAATTCTAGAATTTTTTCACTGGCAAGTGTGAAGGTGGCATGAGCTATAAAAGCAAGACATCCATCATCAGTGTGCTAGGCAATAACCTGGTGGGAGAAAATGTCTAATGATACAATAAAGGGTATCTTAACCCCCAATGTGTTTAGTGGAGGAGCCTGTCAGTGCTTTTGAAACGATTCAGAGATTTCTGGACATCATCAGCCTTGCTGGCTGAAGTGAGACTAATCTGTACCCATGTGGTTCAGTACTTCAGAAAGCCAGATGTTGGGGGGGTAAATTGTGTGTATGGTGATACCTTCACCAACCCCATCAGCACACATGTGTATTTGGCCAGAAATACACAAAAACAGGATATATGCTGGGAAGACATCTTGTATTGAGTTGAATTTATTTAAAACATAGGGAGTATACCGTTATTCACATAATGTTTAAACAACTGTGTGACTGGAGTCACTGTCATGAGTCTAATGTTCTTAATCATTCAATTTTTTGGGTATATGATAAAAGTAGGGGGGGGAAATGTGCATTTGAAAACCTTTATAAAAGCTTATCCGACTGAATGACTCATGAACTCGTTAATGCACAATTAAAGTAAGTAAAATATCGGTCAGATTTTAGTAAAACTTGCACACAATGACTCAATGGGTCATCACCCAAATTGTGCTCAAGATCAAGGTCAGAGTTGTCTTTTAATGGGCACTTTCCCATTTTCTCAAGCCTTGCTGCTCCTAAGAGTATTGGTTTTGATTGTAATGCTCATAAGATGAGTGTTTGCGTGTGCCCCTCTGCCATCTGTATAGAAATGCCATCATTAGGTTTATTTTTGGCATAATAATGTTTTAAGCTGGGTTAGGGTTAGCGTAGGTCTAGCATCAGATCCTGGTGAGCAATGACCTGGTTTGACAATTTAATCAGAATAACTTTCCATCTTTAAAAGTCAATTCACAGTGTTCCACTGTCGCTTTTCCTATATTTGCTATTCCTATCATGCTGACGGATTTTTAAGGATTCTCATTTTTTGGATGGTAGACCTACTACCAATAGTGCTGTGATAGCTTGAAATGTCTCTCTGCAACACATATTGCAATCCACTTGTATTCTGTTAGATGGTAATGATCATTATCTTATAGGTCATGATCATGGAAGGAGTGATCCTATTGGTTGACTCGCACATTAAGGAGGAGTGGTTGGGGCTTTCCTATCACTTCAGTAATATGGACAATGCAATGATATACTGATGCGTTCACATACTTTCGTGATTTTCATGGCCATGGTTACTACTAAACATGTAGCCATAATACTCCTGAACTCAAGCACTTTCATTTGGCGATGAACAGGGTTAATTTTCCTGAATATGACTGCTTGAAAGTCTCCTTGACTGCTCAGTGGGTTTTAATTCTCATTAGTTTGTGGAATGCAGCCAACCAGTGACAAGAAAACGTATCTGTTTCTTACTGTACTTCATACATAACAATAACCTGCGAATTGTGTTGGATCTTGAGCTGGGTGAGCTGCTACGTTATTGATGTTCTGGTTAGGTGACATACTGTGATTTCTACAGCAATATACCTCAGACTTCTTTTAGGTCTTGTTTGACTGAGTGGGCAGTTTTGTTCATCATTTGTGGAAAAATACTATTTAAGATAACCTGATTTTTAATGTATCACATTATGCTTAGATAGCGCCAAGATTTTTGAAAAAATATATAGCAACTTTTCCTGCACTGTTCACAATACACACTACTGAAGAAATCAAGTTAATAATTATTAATCACCAGTTTGAACATTTAAATAGTAAGAGAAACCCATCAAAAATAATTTAAAAAACTACTATCATGCAAAAGCGTTGCTAGGAAAAGAAAGCTTTTGTTTATTTTTTCTCACTCAGATTGGTGAAACACATTCCTGTATGGATATATACTAAGGCTTATCTTTTAAAGGCTAATTTTGTGCAATATATTTTGTCTTGTTGGTTTGGGTTTGTTGTTGGGTTTTGCATTTAGTTTAAAACAGGTAAACATTTGAAGTTTCTCATTCACCATAGCCCCTCAGGGTTTGCAAAATTAAGTTGGGAACAGAAAAAAGAAAAGGGAAGAAGTTGAAAGAAACTTTTCCGAGACTATGCAAGTTCTTGTAAATACCATAATTGTTCTGAGTTGTATCATCATGCTGAGTGCTTCTGAGTGTGCCAAGTGAAGTTCCAGATACACCCAGAGGTGTGTGTGTGTGTGTGTGTGTGTGTGTTTTAGTTGGCAGCAGACCTCTGCCCTCCAAACACAGTCACACCAGGACCAATTGGTAACAGTTGTAGGCAGGCCTGCCTGCAATGCAAGAGATACAACAGGAGGGTTGATTGAAAAAAAAATCTCCTTTTCTTCCCTGATTATCTGTATCCTCAGGAGAAATCATCTTATAAATAAGCCAACAAAATTACCCCCACCGAGGTATTCTGTGTTTAAACTGGTCACAGGAAACAAACAGTTTCTCTCTGTGCTATGTTCACTCTCGGAATGAGTCCTACAATAACAGTTAATACACCTCATCCCGGATCCACCAT
>VUQH01041664.1:13020-29102 GCA_015106775.1 Etroplus canarensis | reverse complement strand
CCATGAGGTGTTACAATTTATAATAGTGCCTTCACTGTGTGCATGTGTGCACATTCTCTCTCTCTCTTGCTCGCTCGCACGCACGCACACATACGCGCGCACACACCTACACGCACACACAAAAACCCAAATCACTGCTGCTATAGCTTCTTTGAAAATGAGTCAGCATTACTGATGCTTGGGGCAAATATAGCTCTAGGATGTCAGATTTTAATAGTTAAAATAGAGATTAGCTCTTATACTTCTCACCATTCTACAGTGTGTTAGCGTCATCTTTGTTGTCTGATTTCATTTAAAATGAATATTTAAGCCTAAAGTTGCAGTTGAATTTATCCAAAGTATTGCAGTGCTATGCAGGTCTGGACCCTGGCAGTATGAAGCTGGAAGAAGATCTGAACAAATATTACTCAAGATGCTACATTACTGAATCCTTGAACCAGTCTGTGCACACAAACACTCACAATGTATTTTATTTCTAAGTTTGTCGAGTTTCTTGTCTCTTTATCACTTCTTGTCTGTGAAAACTTTCGCATGTGCTATCTAAACTTGCAGGATGTCCGTGCAGTTTTGTCCCTGTTCCTATCTTGCCTTCATTGATCTGGATGTATCATTCCGCTACAATTTTTTTTAATGACTTTGTTAACCTCATCCTCCATAAAAGGTTCATCATGTTTAGTGATTAACGTGGCCACTTCATAGCTTGCTTTGGTGGTGTTATCATTTGAGTCACATAAACAACCACTGTTGTGAGGCAAAGCCAGGTTCAAGTTTCTTTACTTTTTCAGCCCTGTTAGCTTGTCATATAAGATAGCATGCTTTGTCAGATAGTGTCTCTGTACACTGAACTCCTTATGCACAGCAATCTCTCTCCTCCCTTTACAAGCAGCTCTTCTCTTTTTTACATCTGCCAAGTGGCAGAAATTATCCAGATACTCTTTTACTTGGGTCTGAATTGTTGTTGCTTATGCTGAATCAGACAGTAAGGTGGGTTCTCAACTCAGTAAGTTCTAATGAAGGAACTTAGCTAAAGGTAGCGGGTGTCTGAAAACCTATATAGATCATGGGGCTTGGTAAGAACAATCCAAGACCCTTTATGTGAGACATGCCCAAAGTCTGGCCAGGTCAGATTTTATGCAGCCCATAGCTTTAGTCTTAAAGAGTATTATATATGGCCCACTAGCACTGTCAAACAGAATTAATAAATTATACAAGTTCAAAATGTAGTTTCTCTTTTCCCCTCATGGTGGAAACACCATGTGATCTATGTTACAAGGCTTCTGGATAATTTCTGCAACTAGCAGATATAAAAAAGAGAAGAGTTGGTCATAAAGGGGGAGAGGGAGACTACAAAATTATTTTCACTGAAAAACAAAACAACTGTGTTTACCTAATTTGCCAAGAGAGTATCTCTGTGCATAAGGATTTCAGTGTGCAGAGGCTATCTGACAAAGCACGCTGCATCTTATACAACAAGCTAACAGGACTAAAAAAGTAAAGAAACTTGAACCTGGCTTTGCCTCACAGCAGTAGTTGTTCATGTGATTCAAATGAAAATACCACCAAAGCAAGCTATGAAGCGGCCACGTTAATCACTAAACACGATTAACCTTTTATGGGAGGGTAAGGTTATCAAAGTCTCATGAAAATTGTCAAGAACGTTGCCCTGAGAGATGTATGTAATTTTTGAAATTTAAAAAAATGTCAGTGGGGCCTGTTGGCCCTTTGGTGTTTTAACATTAATAAATTTGGCAGGCACTCTGTTAAAACCTTTGGACACCCCTGATTTATGTTATTATTGCAAGCATGGCTTTTCAGTGCTATCTATATCTGCCTTACCATATGATGATTTAAAGTTGGAAGCTGAATCCTTAACTTCCTGTGTGTTAGCCCTTCCAAGGATATTAGAGGAGTCATGGGAGTTTTCAAGGAGAAGAAGCACTGTTTAAAAAAAGAAAAAAAATGTACTCTGTCATGCTCTATAGGCTTGTTATTATTTTTCTCTGTAGCATTCTGCTTTTAAACAGTGGAGACAGCAGCTAGAGGCTTTTTTCTGATACCTCCAGTCAGGTGATGAGGCTGATGGGTGGGTATTAGGGTTGGGCAATTTGCTTCATAGTCCAGTAATTCCTGGGACATTGTCATTGACTGATAGTGTTGCTGCCAGGGCAAAGAGGGCAATATCCACCCATTATATTAACATTATCCACCCTTCAAAACGTAAAATCTGTAGCCCAAATGCAAAAAACCTAATCAAAGGGGTGAGAGAGAAATGAACATACTGGGAGTTTGTTTCTCACTTCTAATATGTTTACATGTTGACATATGATAATGACTCATTTAGTTTTACCAAAATTAGTTAACTAAAGTGGGTGGGTATCAGCTGAATAGCTAAAACGGTAAAAGTCACAACATTTGCAGACTCTTTACTTTTTTACCTTAGACCTATAGTTCTATTATATCATACAATTTGTTTTTTTCTGTGTAAAATAGCTAAACTGTCTTTCTTCCACTGCTCACTGTGCCCTCCCCACACAAAGCAGAGTTTTTCACAGAGAAAAATGCCTGGTGGGGAAAAAACTTAAGGAGACAAGATAAACTGGCGGCTCTGAAAGTGCACCATTGCAGTACGTTCCAATTTAAAAAATTCAATCATCAATAGTCAGGATTATCCTTTTTTGCTGTCATTTAACGACTATGATGGACCAGTATAGCCACTCCACAATCACAAAGCATGTAGAGCATGAACTTGTGTGCACGTTCCCACACACGCCCCAACAGACTGATTTTTTTCAGGTGTCCATTATTTGTGGATATGTAACATGAAACTATAGGGGGACAGATTCAATTTATTGTTAATCTCACAATGATAACATTATTTTTAATGCATCAGTGGGGAAATGACATAAAAATGGCTTTGATTCCTGAGAAATTTGCTGAGAAACACCAGGTACTTTGACCGTCACTGACCCCCAACATAGAACAAGCCAAGTTGGTATGCTGCAACTTTCTTACAACTGCCCGTCTAAATCTGCAACCAGTGTATACCTAACCTAAATTGTCACTAACTTTACAGAAAAACCCATTTAGCATCCATTAAACATTTTCTTCCAGTTCATGCCTTGGCTACATAGTAGTCCTTCAGACCAGACCAGCTTCCAGTCCTGAGGGTGTCTGTCCATCGTTCTAGATGATGCTGATAGAAAAGATGGAAACAACCCTGTTAACTACAGCAGCATTAAGCATGAGTTGCAGAAAAGCCAAATGTCAATGACGATGCTCAGGATGTTTTTATGAGTATGTGGTAGCCAGTGCCATCCTCTATGCTGTGGTGTGCTGGGGTGGTGGCAGACTGAGGGTAGCAGACACCAACAGACTCATCAAACAGATCTGCAAGGCCAGTAATGTTGTGAGCGTGGAGATTGAATCTCTAACAGAGGTGCCAGAAAGGAGGATGCTGTCAGAGTTAAGGACAATCATTTACACCATCTCCATGACATGCTGGACAGGCACAGGAGCAGCTTCAGCAGCAGACTCGTTCCACCACGATGCACCACAGAACACCACTGGAAATCATTCCTACTTGTGGCCGTCAAACTCTATAATTCCTTCCTATGACACCTAGACTAGTTTCTATTGCCAGATCTTGTACTTAAGGTGTATAGTGTTTAACTTCAGCGTTATGTCTGTTTTTATTGCATTTTATACATACATGTTTATATATTTTAATATTCATTTTTCTGCCATTCAGATTTATATTTATTTATATCTAACTGAGCCTCTGTAAGAAAGGCAGTTTCCCCCTGGAATTAATAAAGTATTCTGGTTCTGATGTAAAGCTAGCCTAACAGTTTTCGAAAGGGAGGAGAATTCTTCTGAAACCTAAATGAAATGCATATGAATTGCCTAGTTCTATTAGGAGCTTTAAAATTGGTTTTTGGTCATTGTATCGCTGTTGCTTCTAAGCTGCCACATAAAAGTTCTTGTAATAAAAATAAATATTTACAAATGTTCAGTTGATGTTTTTGTTTGTTGTGAAAAGAATACAGCAAATTGAATGGTTATATATCCCTAGGCCCAAAGAGAGCTTACAAATGGACACCGAATACTTGATTAGATACTTGCTAGGACCAGGTTGGACCCCCTTTTACCTTTAGAACTACCTTAATCCTGTGTGGCATAGATTCAGCAAGGTGCTGGAAATGTTCTTCAGAGATTTTGAATGTCCATATTGGCTTGATAGCATTGGGCAGTTGCTGCAGATTTGTTGGCTGCACATCAATGATTTCATTCTCCTGTTCTCAAAGATGCTCTATTACATTAAGATCTGGTGACTGTGGAGGCCATTTGAGTACAGTGAACTTATTGTCATGTTCAACAAACTAGTTTTGAGATGATTTGACGTTTGTGACAAAAGTGCATTATTCTGTTGTAAGCAGCCATAAGAAGATTGGTACACTGTTGTCATAAAGGGATGGACATGGTCAGCAACACTACTGAGGTAGGCTGGTATTAAAAAAAAATATCCCCCACACATTACACCAACCAGCAGCCTGTTGATAAAATGCAGGATGGATCCATGCTTTCATATTGTTTATGCCAAATTCTGACCCTACCATCTGAATGTCACAGCAGAAATCTAGACTCATCAGACCAAGCAATGTTTTTCCAAACTTCTGTTGTCCAATTTTGGTGAGCCGGTGCAAATTGTAGCCTCAGTTCTTGTTCTTAGCTGACAGGAGTGGCAACAGATGTGGCCTTCTGCTGCTGTAGCCCATCTGCTTCAGCATTCAATATGTTTTGCCTTCAGAGATTCTCTTGTGCAACTGTTGCCTTTCTATCGACTCAAAGCAGTTTGGCCATTCTCCTCTGACCTCTGGGATCAACAAGGAACTGCTGCTCACTAGATATTTTCCCTTTTTTGGACCATTCTCTGCAACATCTAGAGATGGTTGCATAGGAAAATCCCAGTAGATCAGTTATTTCTGAAATACCCAGAACAGTCTATCTGGCACCAACAACCTTGTCACATTCAGGGTCACATAAACCACCTTTCTTCCCCATTCTGATGCTCAGTTTGAACTTCGATAAATGTTATTGTTTATCGATTGTTGATCGTTGATTATTGATTATTGCTTATATCATTTTCTTTTATTTTATGCGCTGCTTTTATCAGTTGTTTACTGGGGCCTCAGTGACCACTTTCACTCCATTCTCATGTAAGTGCAGATTGGAATGACAATAAAGAATCTTTGAATCTTTGTATTCATTTGCTGCCATGTGATTGGCTAATATTTGCGTTAACAAGCAGTCAAAAAGATATACCTAATAAAGTGAGTGTATTTCAATATGTGCTTTCAGTTTCATAAATATTACCCCCTAATTTTTATCAAATACTACTATTAGCTTCATGTACAGCATGTTTTAGTATCCTTTGTCAAAGCACAACAAGAAAAATGTTCTTAATAAGCAATTCAGGTCTGAATTTTTTTAAGTACAGTATTTGCTCAGAAACAGAGATTGTCTTTTGCGCCACTTGAGGTGAAATAAACATATAGCAAATGTGTCTTAAAAATGGCAAACAGGAAAAAATTGTGTACACGCATGCCATGTTTTTTCATGCTGTGGTTTTGGAGGTTTATTCAGTGTAATAGCCTTTTAAATAAACAAACTTTGCTTGAAACAGGGGCTTCTTTGTGGTATAGCTGATCTAAGCCAGGGCCAGCAGCTGTCACGCAGAGAAGTTACAATAGGAAACTGAGAATTACGGTGTTAGAAGCATGATTTGATAATAGGGTGAGCTGAAGGACTATGCGCATGAAAAGCCAATATTGTAGGGCAATCTTTCTAAAAAATTAATTGAGCATTTCATTGAAGCTGTAGTTAAAGGTCATGTCCTAGCTTTACGGCATTTTTGCATGGATGGAAATTCATCAATGAATTGAGATGTTATTGCTGGGCCAGAAGTGAATTAAGAAACTTGGCACCAGCTGACTGAAAACATCCTTTATGACTCGTTGGAGTGGCATGCAGCACAAATGGTTCAGTGTCTACACCCCTTTCCCTGCCTGTAAAGGAAATATTTCTTCCTTCTAAATTGTTGCCTGATGCTTCGGTGATGATGTGGACGTCTCTAGGGACACTGTACATACGGCAATCTCACGTCTCCCATCTGCTTGTCCTTGCCCCTTCACACTCTGGCCCTTCAAACTGACATGCTTTTCTTTCCTTCCTGTAATTATTTGTGCAACTTAATTATTTGATATCAGCCAAAAGACAAACTGTCTTGTCAGCTGGTGACGACTCCTAGTTAGGGAAACAAGGCAGTTTGATTTGAGTTGAAGACATTTGTGCTCAAAAAGACAAATCCTGCAGACTACCTTGAGTCCTCACCTCTGGGAATTTGGTCATGTTGCCCAGTTTTTGAAGAACAGAAGAAGCTTAGATCAAATCAACTGAAAACTATTTTACCATATAGTAGTAATAAATCATTTCTGAAAAGAACAATCTGTAAACTTGGTGCTCACCTCTGATTTGTGGATGAGTTTAGTTTCCCATTTCTGTAAAACTTTCATGTTTGCCATGTTGTTCTGAAAGTTATCGCTCAAATAGTTTCTCATTCATATATTCATAGTTTATGCCACTGGAACATTTGAAAACCTGAAAGATGGAACTAATGGAAAGATTGGATGTTTCAGTCGATGTTTTTGTGCAGATTTGATGATGTACTTTTATTAGGTTGCATTTGTTTCAGTGAATTTTTAAGTAAGCCAGTAGTATTAAATCATTTAATACTATTTCTGACCAATATCACATTTTAATTTGGAAATCTTTCAGCAGCTGTCTGTTTTTGTTGTTGCACCAGATCTCTGGAGATGCCATGTCAACACAGTGGCTTGTTGTAACAAATCACACAGGCTTCCATCTGGATGACCTTCAAGTCAGGAACTCCTACTGAAAGACCTTAGCTACAGTGCCAAACGCACACACACAACACACGCTCTCTTTCTTTGGATGCTTAGGCATAGTCCCTGAAGCCTGAGTTTAAGTTTTTAAAACCATGAACAATAAGGATCTGATTAAATCCAGAATGGATTCAGGAAGAAGTGAAATCATTTGAAAGGGCAAGGAGTGCTTTCATATAACCTACTTCCTCTACCACAACTTATGTCTGTTAGCAGATTCTGTCATTTGAATTCATTTGCTGCTCAGACATCATGTATTGCAGAACCTGCCTCTTCTTAAGTCATTTTTTTATTACACAAAACACAAAGTATATCTGTTTTGCTTAATTTTCCTTAAGAAACTGAAAGAAAATTACTCTGAAATCTCATATGATAAGTTAATGCTGCTATAGTTAGGATTTTTCTTTTTTCTTCCTTTTACTTTTTGATATGATTCACATTTTATTGTCTGTGTAATTTCTAAAATATGTATCTAAGGCTGGGCAGCATGCAAATCTACCTATGAGTACAAGTAAACCAAATCTAATTGCCAAATAGAAATGATCTTGATTGACTTCTCTCCATATTTATTTTTCTCTTTCTTTGTCTGTTAGAAATCATTGATGACCTTGCACATCTTGTGGACAAGACAGATGACAGGATTCGCAATGAGACACGAAGGGTGAAGCTGGTGGAGACAAAGTCAGCCTCTTGTGGTGAGCATTCCTCATTTTACTTTACACACAAGGCACTTAGTAGTGTCTTACACTATGTTCAAACTGCAGGCAAAAGTGGCCCAGATCCGATTTTTTTGCCCATATGTGATCCAGATCTGATTTGTCTATAACAGTCTGAACAGCACAGATCCAATTCTGTTTGAATCAGATTCAGGCTACTTCAATATGTGGTCCTAAATCGGGTATTTTTGAAAGCGTTCTCAGTTTGAACGATCATGTCGCCTTTCGTGGGACAGACACCATAATTCTGCATCAGAGGAGGTGAGGCGTGGCAAGATCAAATGTCAACAATGTACAAAACAAACATGACAGACATCGTTGATAGAGCTAGTCAGTGGATAGAAAATGAAGTTTTACTCACATTCTGAGATGTGTAGCATCCATATTTACTTCCTTAAAACACAGCATGCTGCGTGTGATGTCACACTTTCTTCTGTGCATGTGTGTCACTTCAGGGCTAGACACTGTTCACCCTGGAGTCTGAATCGTATCACAGCAAAAAATTGGAATTGCCTGCAGTGGGAACATAGTGTTATTCTTGTATCAGGGAGCACAGCAGACTACATAGGCCTGTTGAAGAGATTAAATAATTTAATATTTAATACCTTAAATACTGACCATTCTGTGTCTCCATTTACCTTACAAGTGAAAGGTCCCTGTTTTGTTTCCATGTGGGGACACCGGATCCCCTTCCTGACGCAACCCTTGTGGGAGGCTTGCATCAGGAAGGGCATCTGGCATAAAATCTCTACCAGATTACCGATGTGGATTAATATGCTGTAGCGACCTCTTGAGAAAAATATAAAGGAGCAGCCGAAGGTGCTAAATACTGACCATTCTATTATATAATTTTTATGCAGTTCTCAGAGCAACAATGTTGCACAAAAAGAAGAAACTCTGGTTTCTGTGACAGTTAAGCGCAATGAATGGGCCCTAACTTAGTATAGAATTTGACAGCTATGTAATTTGCAAGCTAATTTTGTAGCAGTCCTTTAGCATTACAAAGCTATGTTTACCCTTAAGATATTAAGCAGTGTTGTTGCTATTGCTACCTTGTCCTTCAATTCCAGAATGGTGCTTAATGGAGCTGAAAAAAGGATGCTGAGGGAAACAAGCCCTCTCAGCACAGAGCATGTTGTTATTGAATGGTGGGTGGACTGGCTCTGTCTGTCACACTTGCTAACATAGTGTCCTGGGCTTTAAAAAGGGCGCACTCATAGAAGTCCTTTGAGGAATTGTCAAATGTCTACTCAGGGTTGGCCATGTTATCAGTCACTATTTTCTTCACTCCACTTTTTGCAAAGTTGACCTGCTCCCTAAGAAGCTTTGTGAATATATGACCCTTCCTTACTATGACCAGTGACTTGCTTTGGTTTGTTTAACTTTTGTTTTATTGTTCACAAAAGGACTGCTTCAATCTTCTCAGAGGGTAATGCTTTTCAGACAAAAAAAAGCTGCCACAAAATGTGTTAGCTAGCTAAAGCCAGCCTATGAAATGAGGTAGTTACCATAAGTGAACCAGGCTAAGGTGGCCCTGTGAAATGCCAGACTACATTGCTGTGGCAAAGACTGCATTGTTGGCTGCAAAGACCTCAGCTAACATGCGGTCACAGCCAGGAACAGAACAGGCAATAGCAAGGTCAGCCCCCAGAATGCTTCAGTCTGTTGGTTATATCCCCATGGTGCCTGAGCGTGAGTTTGTTTGAAGATCCCAGAGCTTACACTGTGTTAGATTCAGGGCTCTTTTTTCTTTTTGTTTAACTTTTTCTTTTGCTATCCAACTCCCTCGATCCTCACAGACTGAAGAATATTCTTGGACTGTGTTGGCATTTGTTGGTGTGCCACTGCATGCGTATAATATGATCACGTGCCAGCCTGTGTCTGTGTGGGTGTGCTGGTGGATGGGTGGGGGGGGCTTGTCTAATACTTTTTGATGAATGGAACATTCCCCTATGATATTCTTTATTTTCACCTCTGTTCCTTCTTTCTTTTTTCACTCCTTGCTGTCATCCCCCGTTTGTCTCCTCAGTTGTTTGACACTCGTCTTTGTGTCAAGCAGAGAAAGAACCGAAAGTACTACATGCCACAAATTGTTTGGATGGCTTTCCCTCTTTCTCTGTGGCAGTATGTTTATAATTCCTCAGCTTTAAAGCTTTATTTATTCTTGAGACCACCTTTCATCCAAAGCTGATGTTTAGTGTTACGTCTCAGCGGAGTCCTTGTAAAGTTAGGAACGTGACAGCCAAGAGCATAGGTGATATTTTATAATGGAAACAGAAATTCCATTAATGTCCTTTCTGTAGGATTGTCAATAATAATAGTAGACATTTGAACTCTGAAGTTAGGGGCATAGCATTTTTTGTGCATACATGCACCAAAGATCTCCAGGGAACAAAAACTATGCAAAAAAATTGAATGCTTTGGAAAAGTCAGTTAAGCTCTAGGAAGGGTCATCTCACCACAAGGGTAGGATCCGCATATTGCTAAACCATGGTTCCTGGAATATGCTGTGCATAATTAGTGCCGCTAGTGTTGTGAAACATCCATTGTGATGAAACATAGTGGATTACTGTACTCGGTAGGCTTATGGACACATCTGCCTCTTCAATCCTTACAAGATTAAAGATTGCACACAAGCTTGTATTGAAGCAGTTCACAATAAGTGAACTGGTTTTAGACACCTAACATGTTCAATTTCACTTAGAGGCAGGAATTTGATTGGTTCTAGTTTCTTCCTGAAGCATGAGAAAGCAACCCCATTAATGCAGCCAGTTTAATAAAAATTTATGTTTAGCAGCAGAAAGAGCAAAGAGACCTTGAATAGACATTTGATAAGTTATTCATGCAGAAAAAGAGGATATGGCACCTTTTTGACAGAAACTCATCCCTGCTGATTAGCCGAACTCACATTCATTACCTTGTTTAGCACTTATTTTAGTGGATATTTTTTGTAACTGAGGAGTGGCTTTGTGGGACAAATTAATCTACAAAACTCAAGTATCTCTTAGACTGTAGTGTAAGTTATTGCATCAAATCACCTTGAGTAACCTTCTCAACAGAGGTAAGCTTAAGTTTTTGGAGGACCACTTTAAAAATTCCCTGAATCACACAGGTAACTCATACCTCAAATAGGTTTGTAAGGGTTATCTAAAGAGACTGCAGGTGAGGGACATAATTTGTCTGTCTGATAAAAGGAGCATGTAGGTTTACTTGACTGTGTCTATAACTTTAAGTTAAGGGTTACCAAGGAAAACACTTATTTTGCTCAATCTAACATTAAACCACTTGATAACAAATTGATATTTTTTGCAGTTCTTGTTGGTCTTTCTGCCCTAACATGATATATTGTTGCCAACCAGAAATCCCTGTTAAATATGTTATATACATTTGATGAAAGGCTTGCTTAAAATTACTGTATACATCCTGCTAATGATGTTTCCAAATCAGAGATTTTTCTCAGTAAGTGGCAAGTTAAAGTAAATTTGCCTCAAGATATCCATAAATATTTGAACGCATTTTCATATTACATGTTTTCTAAGGGTTTAGGGAGAACAGTTCCTTGTTCATGTGTTTAAACCACAAGATTACATTGTGCAACTTCATGTGCCAGCTGAATAATGAACCAGTTAATCTCATTTATATCACCTTAAAATGTGTATTATGGTTACATGAGAAAAGTAAACTGCAATTTTTCAAAATATTCTAAAAAATATAAACATTATCAAAAGTGAATGCTAGAATGTCTGAGTGCATGGCCATATACACTACATGGATAAGAATATTGGGCCACCTACATGTTACACCTATGGGAGTTTTTATGATATCCCATTCCAAAACCATAGGCAATAATATGGAGTTGATCCTCCTAGGAAAGTTTTGTACATGATTTTGGAGTGTGTCTGCGGGAATTTTTGCTCATTCATTCCAAAGAGCATCTGTGAAGTCAGATACTGATAACTAGAGGGCCCAATTTAAAATCTCCATTCTAGTTCATCTCAAAGGTGTTGGATGAGGTTAAGGTCAGGGTTCTGTGCAGGCCAGTCAAGTTTTTCCACCCCAAACTCATTCAGCTGTGCTTTTCTGAAACTTTGTTTTTACATTAGTGTATAGTCATGCTGGAACAAAAAATGCCTTTCCAAAACCTGTTCCAACAAAGTTGAAAGCATAGAATTGTCCAGAATGTCTTGGCTAGCTGAAGCATTAAGATTTCTCTTCACTGGAACTAAGGGGCCCAGGCCACCCCAGAAAAACAACCCCACAGCATTATCACTCCTCCACCAAACTTTACAGGTGGCACAATGCAGCAAGACAGGCAAAGTTTTCCTGGCATTCACCAAACCCAGACGCATCCATCAGACTGCCATATAAAGAAGTGTGATTTGTTACTCCACATAACATGTTTCCACTGCTCCAGGGTCCAGTGGTAGCATGCTTTACACCGCTCTATCCTACGCTTAGCATTGTGTTTTGTGATGGTTTTGAATCAGTACAATAAGTGCTTTGTTAATCACAGGGGGGAAATTGGTTTGATGCAGTTGATTGACCATGAAGCCATGAAACTCCCAGCATGCAGTTTTGTGCTGATGTTAATGCCAAAGGAGGTTTGAAACTCCAGTTATTATGTCAGCAGAACGCTGACAACTTTTATGCACTTCGTGCATCAGCACTCGGCAGATCCACTCTGTAACTTTATGTGGTCTACCACTTCGTGGCTGAGTTGCTGTGGTTCCTAAATGCTTCTGCTTTGCCACAACACCACGTACAGTTGATTGTGGAATATCTAGTAGGGAAGAAATTTCACAAACTCCATTGTGAGAATGATTTAAAGGCAGACTGCATGTCTAGGTGCTTGATTTTATACACCTATGGCAATGAGACTGAATGTAATAGTTGTGTGTGGCCCAATACTTTTGTCTATGTAATGTAGGTTGCAATGATATTTGCCATATTTGATATAGATATTTGTGGTCCTCAGAGAACATATGCTAATCTGTACCCTATTTTATTAGATTCCTTTACTTTTTGCTCTTGCACCACCAGGCAATTAAGGACTACTACAAAATCTGACCAGATTTATTGCCTATTCATCCTTCCTGAGGTATGAATCTTACTCATACCCATAATTCTATAAGTTCTTCTTCTAGAAACATGATGGGGTTCAACAAATGTTATACAAATTTAGAGAATGTATATAAAATATATTCCCTCCCTATGGTTTTTGGTTTTCTTCTCAGGGGAGAACACAGGACACACAATTTATAGAGATTTATGTATACTGTGCTAGACAAAAATGCAGTATAATTTGAGTTGGATACCATATGTTTAAATGTATGTTTTAACTAATGCTCCAGTACATTTCTAAAGACACAAAATATTAAAAGTATTTGTCATTTTTAAAGACTTCTTAAAAACAATGATGATCTTAATCTTGTTAACTTAAAATTTATCCCATTCCTTTGTGTCCGTTTTGTTTTGGCCTACAATGCTCTCTGAACTTTTAGTGGGGGGCATGACCGGACCAGTTTAGGGGTTCACTCTTTGCAAGTCTCTCACCAATTATTGGTATTATCTGCAAGTTCTCTTACTGATGTCTGAAAATTGCTAAGATGGGTTCAGCCCAGACAAGGACCTCTAAAACTTCTGGGTGGTCAAGCTGTCTGCAGACACCAACTATCTCCCCCAATATCAGTGTGACAGCAGAGCCCTAATCTATTTGGGAAGTTAACGCCATTATTGTCATTAGCTTCTAGAGGCCTTCTGAGGGTCAAAGTAGCTTATTTAGTTACTGAAGCAGACAGTGATGGTCCAAGCAGAATAGGAGGGTGAGGGATAGTGTGGGTGTCTAATGTGGCTTCATGACTGGCAGTTACATGATGATAGAAAGTTAGAATGAATAAGTGAAAGCCGTGCTTCACAGTAATGTGTGTGTTACACAGCTCAGCCTTATTACTGTTGTTGCTATGCTGTGTCAAATGGAGTTGCTGACAGATGTTGGACTAGACTGAATGAAATTTTGATGTCTGAATCTAATATGGACTGGGCCTATCGTTTACACCTAAACAAAGATGATTGCTGTGAATTTGTGTGTGTATTTGCTTAAAGCTTGAGGTTTTTAAAGCGTCATCACAAGTATTTGAGCATGTGTGTCTGCTTTGAGTTTTTTTTTATTATGCTCACATGTGTAAGTTATCAGGAGGAGAAGGCCTGACTAAACCAGTGATGACTCTTAGCACGAGTGTCCTGTGGACGTATATGTGAACATATTCTTTCACATACAATGAAAACACTTTTATGAAAGATTTTACTATATCTGAACAAGGAAACAATTACCTGTATTTCTATTTTTTTAAAAGAAACAAATGAGAAGTTAAGAGTGGTACCATAAGATAAGCGACATCTGGACATCATGCCTCGTGCCCCAGCAATGAAACCAGCATCAGCTTTACATTTCATCAGACCACCACTACCACCACAAGCAATTTGTTCAGCATGGCTTAAATCTCACTCTTTCTGTCTCCCCGTGGGAAACGCAACCAATTAAGCCACAGAGGAGAATGCAGAAGGCAAGAGCCAAAGAATGAGAGAAATGAGAACCAAAAGTGAAAAGGCTGGGGATAATACCAGCCGTATGCTAAATAACAATGGACAACTTAATTCAATGGGGGGAGGTATTGACAATCCTCAGAGCAGTTGAAGATGCATTTGTTTTGAATATACAATCCTTTGCCACTCTAGAAGAAGAAGGCAGGAAATGGTGTGTGAATGTGACTTTGGTGAAAGTTTTCCATGTCTTATGTGTGTGGCATGGCAGAAGGAAAGCCTAACATAGCATATCCTGAAGGGAATCAAGTGTTCATAATATAGTATAAGCCACCCACCATCACGTCTCTGTTACAGTCCTTAATGCTTTAGCTGCCACTGGGATCATGGTGGACTGTCTTTCTATCAGACCTGATTGGATTATCAAAATAATTTTTTTGTGGAGTGATCAGGACAAGCAATCACTTTGCAACCCGTGGAATAAAACACACCCCCTGAGCTAATCATAACAACCCCTGTCAGATTATATAAATTTTGGACATTCTCTCTCAATGCTGCTTCTGTTTTGGAATCAGTTCTTCAGTTAGACCAGTAAATATGTTAATATTTCAGAGTTTGAAATGTATTTATGATATATTAACATACATAGTCATAATTATTCAGAAGTACATAAGATTTATAAAACATTGTTGAAACAGAATAATTACATTTGGTTATCAAAAAATGTGGACTGACCCAACATTTTTCAGCCAGGCTTTACAAGTAGTTAATATTAATTAAAGTTAGACTTTCTTTCATTTCACACTCTGGGTCTCTGTTTCATCTATCAAATAGGTGACAACAAATAACAAATCAGTAACAATAAGGTACTTGAGCTGTAGTTCTTTAGTAATGTCAGTCTTTGCAGTAAATACTCTTTAGTGCACAAGTATGCATGGTATTGGTGAGAAATATGGATTCACCTATCCATCAGAATTATTGAGTTTTAATGAAATAGTTTCAGATTTTTCTAAAAGATGTGTTCTGCATCAGTATTTACCTGTAGTAGATTTTACAAGTTTTTTTTCTTCCCCTCTCCAGGGCGGTGACTGTAATAAAAAAAAAAAAAAAACTGTAATATTTTCAGGTCCCGGGGATAAAACACTTTGATGAAGTGTGAGTGAGCTTTTGCACATTTTTCTCTGCTGCCATAGTATCAGAGGAAAAACAATGATTATCCTCTCAAAGCAGAATCAGAAACACATGCCTATCACAGTGTGCGATCTGTGGCAATAAAGCTTTTGTGGCCATTGAACGCATGTAAATTGCATTAAGTCATCAAGAGAAGAATGGTTATGTGCTGCAAGAGCATAAGCACTTGGGACTTGTGTTAGATCAAGGACTTTGAAAATTAGTAGTGAGGTATGTATGCTTCTTACCTCTTCCAACTGTATTCCCTAGTGTCTGCTGAATTCCCCCCCTTCCCTCTGGGTCTGTCTCAAATCAGGTTTGGAGTTTCTCAACTGCTTGACATTTTGCCTTTTTCACTTTAAAGTTGAAATTGGAATTTTTAAGCTGAAAAGATTTTATCACCAAGGGTTATGGCAACATAACATTAAGTAAGAAGATTCAGCATAAAATTTTCATAGCATAATGCAAATGAGTCTCGAAAGTTGTGAAACTGTAGCTCATTCCCAGTGATTTTAAGCTTGGTACTGCTAAGATCGATGGGTCGTGATTGTGGCTTCAAGGAAGACTGCAATGAAATCTCACAAATTTTTTTAAAAATAAAATTTGTAACAGTCTGTCTTTACCACAGATATCTGACAAAATCAGGAGTAGTTTCCTAGTTCTTAAAAAAAAAAATACACACAAACAACCTAGC
>VUQH01041661.1:0-22967 GCA_015106775.1 Etroplus canarensis | reverse complement strand
CACACTGATTAGTTTCTGTCTGCAGATAGCCTCTCACTCTTTGCTTTTTCTCACATACACACACACACACACACACACACACACACACACACACACACAGAGTAAATTAATAGCACAGTACACAGTAATTTGCAGCGAGACAAAGACGTGTTAAACTTGCTCTAATTGCCGACAGCGTCGCTGCAGCAGGAAGCCATTTTGTCGCTCTGGCTAAGAATCACCAGAACATCGACAAGGAGCTCCCCTTCATCACTTCCTGTGTGTGCGTGTGTGTGCGCGCGTGTGTGTGTAATTTCAGCACAGTCCAAGCCGCTGAGTCTGAACGGATGTCATTGATTCATTCGCTCATTCATTCAGTTGTTCTTTGACTCGTGTCATTGGTTCAAACCCCCACCGAAAAGTCTTTGGTCTATTATGAGAACTTAGTTTAGATTCAATTTAATTTTATCTTAGTCTGAAACTAGTTAAGCTTACTTTGTTTTTGCAGTTTGATTTAACTTGAGCTTGTTTGACATGAGCAGTTAGTTCTGAGAGCTGAGTTGAAATTTACATAGTAAATGGACTGGTACTTATGTGTTTGCCTGCAATGTGGGCTGGAGGAGCTGGGGATCGAACCACCAAATTCTTTTTGGAAGACAACCTCTACCATCCTGAGACTTTATTTTACCTAAAGAACAGTTCAAATCAACAGGGTTGTGCTTTTATTGGCTTTATTTGTGTTTTGTTTAGTTTGATTAAGTCAGAAATTTGGTGAGATGAGAGCCACAGAACTTTTTGGGTGTTTATTTAAGCTACGTTTGTCTGCTGAGCTCAGTTTGCACGGACTGTACAATTCCTGTTAAAAGTATTCACCCTTTATCGCTTTAATAAATGAAATAATGGTCAATTTAATTTGGCTTTTTTGACAAGAATATGCAAAATAAGCTTCTTTCATGTCCAAGTGAAAACAGCATTTTAAAAACTAATGTCAACTAATTGAATATATAAGGTAAAATAAATTGCGTAAATATTCACCCCGTTTGCAATGCAAGGTTGCTCGAAAATAAACCTCCCAAGCAGAATTATTATAGTTTTGAATTTTCTAATTAGTTTTTATTTTTATTTTATTTTATTTTATTTTTTTTTTAATTCAATTAGTTTCAAGAGTGGTTTTGTTCATTTTAGTTTAGTTTTTATTGTTTGAAAATGTTTCATTTTAGCTTAGTTTTTATTAGTTTCAGTGTTAGTTTTAGTTTTCTTAATTAATAAAATATGGATGTTTTTTGTCAGGGGAAGATTTAAGATGTTTAGATCAGAAATTACAATATAAACAACACTTTCTGAAGGCAGATGAGTCACAATCATGTAGACACCCTGAGTCTCATTAAACAGATGCATCAAAGCCTCATCAGACAGACTGACTGACCAAATTTAACACAACTGACAAAGACTAGAACTAAGGATGGTTCCTGTATATTTTTATTTTATTTTAGTTAGTTTCCTAAACCCACAATGTTGTTTTCGTTTAGATTTTCCCCAAAAGTCTAGTTTTTATTTTTATTTCAGTTAACAAAAATGATTTCTCTGATGTACTTTTAATTTTTAGTTTAGTTTTAGTTAACTGTAGTAACCTTGGTCCCAAGCAGTAGTTCTCTTGCAGACTGAATCAGATGATCCTCCAGGTTTTGGTGATATTTTTCTGCATTCATGTTCCCCTCTACCTTTCCAAGCCTTCCAGGGCCTGCTGCTGAGCAGCATCCCCAGATCATGATGCTGCCTCCACCATGCTTCACAGTGGAGATTGTTTGTTTGTGGTGATATGTCTAGTCTGATGGCCTAAAAGCTCAATGTTTGTCTCATCGGACCAAAAACCCCTTCAGCAGGAGTGTCAAATGTATGGCCCACGGGCCAGAACTGGCCCCACGATTCCAGGTTGGGACACAAGACCCTCTTGTCTGGAAGGGCATCCTGTGTAAAACCTCAACCAAATTACTGATGCGGATTAATCCGCTTTGGCGTCCCCTTGGGGAGAATGTAAGGGAACAGCCGAAAGTATATTTTCAAATAAATAACAGAAAAGTTCCTTTCATTCACGATTTGTAATAGAATTTTTTTGGTTTTTACACATTAAAAAAATTGAACCTGTTCTGTGAATTCACAGGTAATTTGTGATAAACTCTTTTATTTCTTACAGTGTGAGCCCAATGAGCTGTGCTCACAGGTCTCTTTGCTTTACTACAGCACCATCTCTATATGCTATATACTATTCAATAATGCAGAAGACATTTTATTAAAATTGCACTTCTTTTTCTTAAGATATCTCAAGGATTTAGTTTGCAGTTAAACGTCTTTACACCGAAAGTAAGGGGAAAACTTGGAGGTGTTTTTCTTTATAATTTATCTGCTTATGACTTTACTGGGTCAGACCAGTAAAGTGATTAACGCTCAAATGCCGGCAAGTGCTGTTACTGTTTCTCTCTTTGAGGTCAGAGGATCTTATTTAGGATAAGAGGCTTCGCTCCACAGGTCATCTGGAGGTCAGACTTTTGTTGGCTTCATGACTTTAGAGGATCCATCCAATTGATCTCTTCTTTTGATGTGAAGCGCAAGGCAGCTGACCAACAGGAAGTAATGATGTCATCAGTGCATTTGTGGGTTAATCCTCCTATTGACCCTGCAGGCCAAAAACAGCAGTTTAGCTCCTGCAGACCCAAGAGCCCCAAAGTAACGCCCCCCTCCAGTGTCTGACCCCTCTTCAGCAGTACTTGAGCTGGAGGTCGAGTGGTTGACAGGCTCAAGAGTCTCTGAGAGTGTCTGAGCTCAGCTTCATGAAGCGTTCACGCCTCGGTGCTTCATCCCTGTTTAAACGCACCTGTCAGGACGGACTTTGAAAAGCATGTAGCACAAAGTGTTGACAGAAATCTGCAGGGTTTCATGCATTTAAAGTTCTTCATATAGTAGTTGCTTATGCATTCTTTCTCACTATTTACTCACAAAAATAAGTAATCAATTTCAAAAGTCTTCAGTAGCAATTTGTGCTGCAACCAGCAAAGGTAGAGCACATTTTCAGGACTGTCTGGGGTACGTCTACAAGTTTTGGGATGATGACACATTTTTTGCCATTTCGATTCTTTGCACCAGAACACTGGATTTTAAACCAAACACTCCAGATGAAATAAAAGTGCAGACTTTCAGCTTTAATTCGAGTTTGACTAAAGAACTGCACTAACGCTTCAGGACTTTAAGCCATTTTCAGAGGCCTAAATGTAATGTGACAAACTAACATCATTCTAAATATAAGAACTGTTTTTAAAACTTGAATAAAATACTTTGCAGTCAATGACTGCCTCAAGTCTAGAACCCGTATGGAGATGAGAGGTCTTTACTGCAGCTGCCTCCAGTTGCTGCTTGTTTGTGGGTCTCTCTGCTGTCAGTTTTGTCTTCAGTAACTGAGAAGTCGCTCTGCTGAGTTGAGATCAGGTGACAGACTTAGCCCTTGAAGGCTATCTCAGAATATTCTTTGCCTTGAGAAACTCTTGGGTTGCTTTTGCAGTACGTTTCGGCTCATTATCCATTTTCACCGTGAAGCATCGTCCGTTCAGTTTTGCAGCATCTGGATGAATGTGAGCAGAAAGCATACCCCTGCGCACATCAGACTTATTCCTGCTACTTCTACAGTATCAGCAGTCACATCATCAGTAAACACCAGTGACCTGGTTCCACTGGCAGCCATACGCGCCCATGCAATAACATTACCTCCACCATGTTTGACAGGTGATGTGGTAAACTTTGGATCATGAGCTGTTTCTTTACTTCTCCGTTCTTTTCGCTTCCCATCAGTTAGGAAGAAGGTCACCCTGGTTTCATCTTTCCAATGATTTTTTTCTTCTTTTTTTTTTACATTCATCAAGGTGTCTCTTGATTGTAGACTCTGACAATGATACCTGGCTGTATGTTCCGCTTCCATGCTCTTCTAGACCTTTTGGTGTTGCTGAGCTGGTCAGTGCATTTCTTCTTTTTCTGGCAGTAAAAATGCTTTTCAGTCAACTGTCCCATTACTTTAGAGACTCTGAAAATGGGGGACTATGGATAAAAATGGCTGTAATTCCTAAAAAGTTCATGTAATTTTTCTGGTCAAACCTCTTGAATTAAAGTTGAGAGTCTGCACTTCAGTCACATTTGACAGTTTGATTTAAAGTCCACCATGATGGTGTAAAGAGGCAAAATTATATATAAATATTTTTAAAGTGCCATTATTCCACAACTTTTACAAACCTAAATTGTACTTGGGTATCAAGAAGGTCTTGGATAAAACTAGAATAAGACAACATTCAATAGAATATAAAGAAACAGAAATAAATAGTCTGGAGAGTACCTCAGATTACTTGGTAGGGATGTTCAGAAGAACAATGACAATTAACTGACAAATAATATTTCAGAGTACTTCCAAATTAAGTACTCAAAATGCTTTACATACAAGAAATCTAACAGCGTGTTGGTCTGTGGGCGTCTGATGGTTTCAGAGTAGCCTGAATGATGTCACGTTACCGTTATGAACACGTGTTATTGAGTTGATGAGTCAGTCAGAGGAGTTCACTGAACTCTGTGGTCATTTCTGAGGCTGCAGTTTGGATTTCATCGTATTACAAGGTGTTTCTGTTACTCCATCTAACCCTCAATGTACAACTCTGTGTCTCCATCCTGTCTCAAACGCCTCTGATTGGATCAGCCGGATCGAGTGTCACAGCCAAGGAACCAATTAGCCACTGACACTGACCTTCCCCTCCTCCTCCCCCTCCTCCCCTCTGGACCCAAACGGCGTCTTCGCCCCAACACACAGCACAGCTGTCGGCGTATTAGCCATCCAACGCCGCCGCTAACCGCGCAACCTGCTAACCCCTACCACCACCGCCACCCCCGTCATTAAAAATGAATGTGGAGGGGCTTTTAAAGTGGATGGGTGCAGGGGAGGTGGGAAGATGGGGAAGAGGCTGCTGTTTTCCAGGGAAAATATTGTTATTGATCCCATCCCATCGTTTTAGACGTAAACCGATCTGGCCTCAGATTTTTCTCAAAGTGTCTTGTTGTAACGTCCATCATCGCAGAATCTGATACCCCGCTAACAATTCTGGACTTAATGCAGCGGGATAGTGGGTGGGGAAGGGGGATGAGGATTGAGAGCGGGGTGGAGTGGGGGGGCGGGGGCACACGTGTCCCAGGAGAGCAGCCAGATCATCAGGCTGTTGTCGCTGCGATGAGGACGATGGACTCGAGTTATGAAAATGAAGTGGGCGTAATTGATTGGGTCGGTAAAGTTTTTATTCCTGCTTATTGATTCCCAGGCAGCGAACAATATTGATACCAGCAGAGGAACAACTCGATATGAAGTGAAACATAAACACAGCGGCACTGAGGGGAGGGAGGAAGAGAGGGAAGAAGATGAAAACAGAGGAGAAGTAAGTGATAGGATGGATGGGCTGAAAGAGGGAGCAAAAGCAAAGGAAAGGAAGTCAGAAAAGATGGGTATCTGTAAAAATAGGAAAATGCAAAGAGAAAGGTTAGAGGGCAAGAGAAGGAGTCGCAATGAGACAAAAAAGCAAAGGAAGAATTGAAAACACCAGAAGAACATTAGAAGATAGGGTTCTTCAAACATAATGAAGGACAAGGACATTTACTTAAGTATGATTTTATGGCAACTGTTTAAATGAAACTACACTAATTACATACAGGATGAAGCACTGTGAATGTCATAAACAACAATATTAAACATATAGGGAACTTTATCTGTGCATTATGTTTCATGAAAAATAATATACACTAATGTGCAAAAGTCTTGTGCTACCTCTCATTTCTTTATATCTTGCCAGGAAAATAGAAAATAGGTGCAGTGATTCATTGAAACGTGCAAAGATGAATGGAAATACAGTACACAAGACAAACACTGAGTTTGTACAACTCTAACAAGCTTGAAAGTCAGCATTTGGTATGACCACTTTTATTCTTCAACACAGCCTGAAATCTCTTAAGCAAGCTTTCTTGTCACTTCCTTAAGTAGTTTGAGTAGGAATAGTTATTCAGGCTTCTTGAAGGACATTCCAAAGCTCTTGTTTGGATGTTGGCTGCCTTTTGTTCCGGTCTCTGTCAACACGATCCCACTTTGCTTCCATGAAGTCCGGGCTCTGGGGAGGCCAGTCCACGACTGACAGTTTTCCATTGGGTGTGTTTCTGTTCAAGTAAGCTTTTCTGAAGTCATAATTCCATAAATGTTGACAAGATCCTCAACACCACTGGCTGAAACGCAGCCCCAAACCATGATGGATCCTCCACCTCTTTTTACAGATGGCTGTAGACACTCTCCTAACCTCTTCAGTCCAGTTCTTGTGTACTTTGGCATACCTCGGCCTTTTTTTTTTCCCGCTCCCTTCTTAAAGAATGGCTTTTTGACAGTCACCCTTCCACTGGGGCCATTTCTGATGAGACTTTGGTCAACAGTAAATGGATCAACTGAAGACCAGATACATCTTAAGGACATGACTTTCAGATAATGTTAATAGATTAGTGTTGTGTAGCTCAACAAATAAAAAAATTGTTCTTTTGAAAATGGTCAGATACAAGTACTGGATTGAAAATGAGTCAAAAAGCAACAGATGTTCTAACAAAACCTTGAAAGCAAAACTGCTGCTCAATATGACTTTTGAAAAGCTACAAGTCAGTCTGGCTGCTTGAAAGCAAAATATAAAGAAAGTGGGGTGGCTCAAGACCGGTCTATGTTGTACATAAAAATACAAATGCAGGATAAAATACTTGCTTACTCGCTCGTTTACTGTACACACTCAACAACCACATCATTAAGAACACATGTACACAATGCCTCTATAAGTGTACAATATAAGTTTAAAGTTTGTCAGTTGTTCAGTCATGTAGGAGAAGTGCAGCATGAACTCCACAATTTCTCTCTCCTAGCCCTTCAGTCTTGTCATTTCCTCTGGAAAATCCCCATAATTTATGTGACCCTCAAACTTTATTATGACTGTTAAACATGCATTTATAGTTGTTGTGTCTTGGACAGTACCCAAGTTACCAGACTGTCTATGAAGCACAATTAACACACAATCCACATACAGCATTTGTATACATCTGTCACCACAACCCACAACCTGATTTGAGAGGTGTCTGCACAGCTGCTCTCTGCTCATGCAGAGGCTGATTCTTTCGATTGGACGCTGAGAGAATTAACTCAGTTTCTTAGCTGTTGTTGTTGTTTAAGCACTTCAGCTCTCATTACTGCAAATAAAGAGATTTTAAAACATACCTAAACAAATCGCAGCAGTGCTGAATGACAAGAGGATCCTTAACGGTGCAGCTGTAGCTCAGGAGGTGTTTCGGTCCCTGGCTTCTCCAGTCTACATGCCAAAGTGTCCTTGGGCAAGACACTGAACCCCAAATTGCTCCCGATGCATTCATCAGAGTGTGAGTGTGTGACAGGTAAATGTGCTTTAAGATATAGGATAAAGTGTTGTATGAATGTGTGTGTGAATGGGTAAATGACGATTGTATTAAACAAGTGCTCAGTTTGAGTAGACAAGTGCTATATAAGCACCAGTTCACTGACATTTACCATTTATGGTGACACACTAGTTGCAGCAATGTTGGCTGCCGGCAGATAATGGCTCCCTTTTTGAGCTCTAATTCCACATTAGGAGATTAGAGGGGACGATGACTTGGCTCACTGGTTAGTTTTAGGTGTAGGCATTAGGGTTAGTTAGGGTCAGGGTTAGCTGGGAGGGTAGGGTTAGGGATCGAGGAGTTGGACATTTCAGAACTGTCTCATTAACCCAGTAAGTAGCCTTGGTTAAAGTTGGAAAACTATTCGCCAACAATATTCACTGCAATAAAGGACACTATAGAAATATTCACCCTTTACAGTTTACTGTCACCAACTGGTGATCTCAGCAACTTTCTTGATCAGAAAAACTGGCTTGCATATTGCTGAAGCTGCTCTAGAGTTCCACCACAACAGAGTTTACTTTTACTGTTTGGACAGAAATGTCTAATTCATGAGAGGTGAGACTGGTTGGAGCTGATGGACAGGCTGCAGAAGCTCAGATAACCTCTTTACAAATGTGCTGGACAGAGCTTTTAATGAATTTTAACCTGAGATGGATGGGCTACAAGAGCAGACTGTGGATGAGTTTGCTCCTGTGAGCCAAAAGCAGAAATCTGAGGCACCATCAGGCACAGGTTTGCTACAACTGGACAGAATGGAAAATCATAGCCAGGTCTGATGAGTCTCAGTATCTAAATAAATTAATCTGTGAAACCTGCTGATCATGAGGGATGGGTTATGTTTTCTTGGACACTTTGGGTCTCGTAGAATCAGTCAGTCATGGTGTGAATGACACAGATGTATTGTTGCTGGACCATGTGTATCTCTTTATGGTCAGAATTCACCATTTTCTATTGGTTGAATAGTGCCTTATGTCCTAAAGCAAAAGTCATACCAAACTGAGTTCAGTGGACTTCAGTGACACAGCGGAACTTTGGGATACGGACGAACTGGTGATTGGCAGCATGAAGCTAACAATTCTGCAGAAAGTAAATTGTGATGGAACATCAACATCAGAACTGAGGCTGATTAAAAGCAAGAGACGTACACTCTAGCATCGGGATGCTGTTCCTAATAAAGTGAAACTAATAGCCCCACTTATATCTGGCCAGTTGGACCTGCTGGAGTTCTAGTTTTCAAATTCATTCTGTGATTAACATGAGTTCACTATGTACTTCTGAGAAAGAAGAAGCCCTCAAAATACAATTTAATCTTGTTTATGCACAAAATGTTTTCTATTTATTATTATTTTCTATATCTTGCTTCAGGGCTTAAGGTTACGTTATAAAGATATGGTAAGATAATAGGATAAAAGTTTGTACAATTCTAACCAGCTTGAAAGTCATTATATAGCATGACCACCTTGACACATCCTGAACTCTCTTAGGCAGGATTTCTTGTCATTTCTTTGAGTAATCTTCAGGAATATTTCAAGATGCTTCTTGAAGGACATCCCAAAGCTCTTGTTTGGATGTTGGCTGCATTTTGTCCCCTTCTCGGTCAAGATGATCCCACAGTGATTCAATAATACTGAAGTCTAGGGAGGCCAATCCATGACTGAAAGTTTTCCATTGTGTGTGTTTCTGTCCAGACAGGCTTTTAATGGCAGTGTGTTTGGGCTCATTGACCTGCTGAAAAATGAAGCTTTAGCCAAAACGGTATTGCACGGTGGATCAAAATCTGTTGGTTTTTTCTGCTGTCATAATTTCATCAGTTTTGAAATGAGCTCCAACACCACTGGCAGACATGCAACTCTGAACTATAACAGAGCGTCCACCGTATGATGGCCAACACTCACTGTTGTACCTCTCTCCTGACCTTACTTTGTACATACTATCGATGATTTGAACCACATTTCAGAATGGGATTCATCGCTCCATTAGACATGTTGCCACTGATTTTCAGTCTAGTTCTTGTGTAATTTGGCATACCTTGGCCTCTTCTCCCGTTTTAAGAATGCCTTCATGATAGCCACACTGTCATTGAGACCATTTCTGATGAAGCTTCAGTGAACAGGAGATGGATCAACTGAAGGGCCAGACACATCTCTCAGATCCTGTGTCAGGTCTTTGCTGGATTTTTAAGGACATTACTTCCAGATACTGATCACAGTTTAGTGTTAGGTAGCTTAGTAAACAAACAAACAAACAAAAAACATTCCTGTCAAGATGGTCAGGACCCAGTACCGGACTGAAAATGAGTGAAAAAGTGGCCAGTGTACAAACAAAACTCTGAAAGCTCACAAAGCCTGGAGAGCTATTGCTCAAGACCACTTTACTGCAAAAATTACAAGAAAATTCAACTGCTTGGAAGAAAAAGATAAAGAAATTGGAGGTGACTTGAGACTTTTGAACAGTAGTGTATGATGAACTCGCTATTATAGCTCCATTCAAAGTGCTTTTTATTGTAAAGTCTCAACAATATTAGAGAGAGAACTTCCACAATCCCATGATCCCCAAGACTTGTGAGCAAGCAGTGGCCTCTCGTATTTCCATATCCTGCAGAGCCATATTACAGATATTAATATGTGTTATATAGATTTCATTTGGGGTGTTGTTGTTGTTGTGCTGTGCTTGCTGTCTTTTTGCTCTTCTTTTGGTCTCCACCAGTTACTGAGGGAAGCATTTAGTTCTTGAGCTGCTGAATGATGCGTTATGTTTGTCTCCTTCTCTCTAATTACGTCGGCCTCATTTTTGACGTCTTGAGGCTTTTCGGAGCTTTTTCTCCGAAGATGTGGCTATGAGACCAGCAAAGGTGATGCAATAAACTGAAGCTTATTATAAAGCACATCTGGCTGATAGTTCACTGGTAGTAGAGAGAACAAGTACAGATATGAAGCATTAAAGCACTCAAATTGGGTAAAACTTTAATAAGTGAGTGCCACTAGAGATGCGCTCCATCTGCAAAAAGTCTCCATTTCTATTCCGCATTTCTGGTCTCTGAACTAGGACCAGTTCTTCGCGACCCCTTTCTGATGTCCTCCGTCTGGATCGAAGGAGCCTGAAACAGCTTGCGCCTCGACCTTTGACCTTTCACCCTCTTACAGTTTGTTTCTTGTAAGGCTGAGCCGGGCTGTAACTGAAGCTTGTTTTACCGCTGACCTCACTGGTGAGTCACAGAGAAGCAGCCAGACAATGAAACCAAATGTGGAAGCAAAACAAACATTTTAATGATCTGAGAGGCATGAAAGTAACTTTCTGATAAAGCCGGAGAAGAAGGAGGAGGAAGAGGAGGAGATAGAAAGGAAAAGCGAGGCTGTAAAGCGAGATGTAACGTGAGAGACTGAGGTGCGAGTTAATGTGTCCATCTCTTGAGTGTGTGTGCAGTCTATTTATCCATCACAGTGAGTGTGTGTAAGGCGATTACAGATCTGGAAGCTTTGGTTACATTCGACTCTCTCATCCTGCCATCCTGCCGACCAAACGGCGGTGGGTTTGATGGTTTTAGTGCCTCTCCGCTCGATGCAAATCTCATCACCAGTTTTTAGACACGAACGCTGGGAAGCGACAAACAGAAACCGGAGAGAGGCCGCATTAACTCCGGCCGCGGCTCCTTCAAGAAAAGAAAAAGGAAACCAGAGGCTGAAAATATGGCGTCGGGTTTCAGCCGTTTGGAAAATATCCTCAATTTGATCAAAAATTTATAATGTGACTTTTAGAGCAGCTTGGGTTTCCTGGAGGCTGCTGCTGCGCATTATACAGCTCCTTTAATGTGGTTAACACACTTTAACACACCGCGCTGCCCTGCACTCTGTGTCAATGCAATATGACTCTGCATGTGTGTGTGTATGGCTCCGTGTGTTAGCAAGCGCGTTAACTTTTGTTATTTTCTGCATTAAAAACACTTGAAATATGAATAAACTGCCTCTTCTGACTTGATGTAAAGTTGTCTCAGTGCAAAGCAATAAAAAGTTAAAATGTTGCTTTTGTTCAGTTGCTGCATCAGAAGGAACATTTTGCTCTTAAAATCTGGATTTTCCTGTTGGATAAAAACAGCACCCTCTTCATTTACTTAATTTAATTTCTTTATTTATTTTTCCTTGAAACACTTACATGGAATGCCAGGATCAGACTACACATTAGATTTTTGCCTTCACGACTGTGTCTGATTAGATTTGGCCACAGAAACCGACCAATCGGAGCATCGCTCTTTTAAGACTTCCTCTGTTGCGCTTCAGTGTTGCAACAATAAGAAAGTGTTCTTGCGCAAAACATGTTTTACCTATTCAGCTTCAAAACCTTCCTGTTGGAAACAACACAAAGCATCTTCTTACCTGTGGATATTTGCTCCTTTCTAAAACAGTAAGTCAGGATGGAAAACACAAATTACTTGGAAGGGTTTCTTAAAAAAGCTTCTTTTTTTGGACTTAGAAAAGTTATTCTTTCTTAAAACTGGAAATCAAAAAGGTGCATGTTTATGCCTGTGTGGTTGCACATAAACAATCAATTGGCAACAAAAATGAGACACAAAATCCCAAATGAAAGGAAAATAAAGATGGTACAAACTCTAAATAACGACTTCATGAAAAATCTTTCATCTATAAAAGTGAAAATCCCCACAAAAAGCACAAAACAACCACAGAAGATCCACAAAATGACCAGAAAAAGACACAAAAATAACCCCAGGGTGTTGAAATAAACACAAAATAACTACAAAAAGAAACAACACAAACACAATCAGAATCAGGGGAATTTGATTTCAAATAATAACTTGATGGACAAAAAAATGTTACAGATAAAAACTAAAAACGTTCACTAAGTTACCACTTTAAGTTAGGACATAAAAAGTGAAGAGAAAATGAATACAAAGAGACACAAACTAATCACAGGAAAACAAACTGGACATAAAATAACATAAAATAGACAGAAAAGGGCAAAGCAAATAAAAATGAGCACAAAAAATACAAAAAGAAATGGTAAGAGAGGGATTGAGTAAAACAAAACTACAAAAACAAAATAAGGCTGATACAAACACAAAATAATTAGATTATGGAAAAAACAGCTACCAGAAAAAGCTACCAGAAAAAGAAAAAAATGCCCATATAAAGTTAAAAATGACCACAAACACAATGACGACAGGACGTAACAAGTGAACACAAAATAACTTTAAAAAGACACAAAATGACCATTTGGAATAAAAATTAATATTAACTTTGGAGACACACAAAAAAACAGTCGCAAAGGATCACAAAAAAAACCCACAAAATTATCAAAAAAATTTTAAAAGAAAAAATATAAAATATGACCACAATAATGAAAAAAAAAAAAAACACAAAAAAAAAATAAAAAAAAAAAAAAAAAAAGAAAAAAAAAAAAAAAAAAAAAGGGGGGGGGGTATGTATGTCAGAGACTCTGAACTTTTAGTCCATCGTCTACTTTTGTGTGTAGATGTGTTTTAAAGTGAATTCTTTGGTTGAAATTTCCCAGGCTGTAAAATGCCAAGGCCTGGATCTGGACAGCCTCCTGCCTGACCAAGAGATGTTGATGAAGATCATGGTGCACCCACTCCAAATCCAGGTAAACCACTCAAGTGACATAAACAGATGTGCCCATGTACTCATTTGAACATGCAGAAGTATTTGCAGAACGCTTCATTTAATGTTAGGAGCCAACATTGGTGACTTCAGCCCACCATGTCACCGGTATCCTGGTCTGCAGAGTCTCCCCACTCAATTAAAACTTTGTTCTGTGTGACTGTAGGCGTGCCTGTCAGAGATCCACAGCAACATGTGGGTCAGGAACGGTTTGCAGATTAAGGGACAGGCTATGACTTACGTGCAATCACACTTCTGCAACTCCATGATTGACCCAGACATCTATTTGCTGCAGGTTAGATTACTGCTTTACAGGCAGTGCTCACTCTCAGTATCATTTATATGTGTAATTTGTTTGTCTCTGTTTCATTTTCTTCTTTTTTTATTATTACAGGTTTGTGCATCAAGGCTAGATCCAGACTACTTTATCTCAAGTGTTTTTGAGAGGCAAGCTCCATTTGTAATATTACCTTGCTGCATAAAGTATTTTAAATTCGCAAATGGATAAGTAATAATGCACACTTTTTATATACTTAAACTCCTCTGAAACAGGTTTAAAGTGGTTGACCTGTTGACCATGGCTTCTCAGCATCAGAATGCTGTGTTGGACTCTGAGCAGGAGAGACCAATGCTAGAAGGAGCCCTGACCTTTCTGGTCATACTAACAAGCCTTCGCATTCATTTAGGTAAGTGGTACAACAGAGGATGTGCAGCATCTTTACCATAGTAACACATTGTTTCCTTAATGACACGTAGAGTTCATATGACTCTTATAAATCATTATTTCTTGAGGCTCTGTGAGGTGTTGATAAATGGAGATTTTAGTTATTGTTGGCAGTAATTCATGTAATCACTGTCTCTCTTTGATAGTGCAGTTTTTTTGTGTTTGACATATATCACAGGAGTGTTTTCATTTGCAATATTATAATAAAAACTGACTTTTTCAAGTACAGCACTCCAATGAAGTTCTTATTTTAGCTGAAAACGTAATTAGAACTAATTTGCAGTGTTTCGTTCATGCCAGAGATTAAACAGGGATTTCTAAGTATGTTCTGACACAGCAGGTCAACATGAACACTCCTCCATGTATTAAAGTAAAACTGTAATGCCAGGTACCTGTCCAGAGTAAGTTACTTCCAAATGTGTACTATGGGACCAATTTATCCTTATTACAGAACACCCTGGAAAACTACATTAAGCAGTCAAAGGATCACTTCTGCTTAAAAAAACCCCAAAAAACAAAAGACCTCAAATCACAATCATGTACCAAACCTTAAAACTGATTTCACGTATATTTAAAGTGCCTGTCCTAAAGATGTTCATTTAAATACATTTGAAATTATTGAAAATATAGCCCCTTAAATGGCATCTAATTATTTAGGGGGTCCTAGAGACAGAAAGCAAAATTAAATGTTACGTCACTAACTGTGAAAGATGTAACACTCTGGTGTTTGAACCAGTGTTCCAGTGATACATTTGTAGTATAATAAACTCTGTGAAAATATATACATAGGAGAATACCTTAAATGTTACATTTAAGGTATTTTCCTGGGTATACCTCTTCTAGTCACAGGAAATGTAAGGTGTTTGTCAGTGAGATTATGACTCACCACTGTTGATTAGAAATGCATCTAGATATCATGACAATGGTCATTTTATGCAGCATGCACCCTGATGTTTGCAGACTCATGGTGTGGGCAGCATAACATTAATGCCCGATGTCCTTCTTAAAACGAAATGTTTGTTTTGCTCCTCCCAGAACTTTGTGACCTGTTACCACCAGTAACTCAGGTATCGCCAGATCAAGTGACACTGAAACCTTCTAGATTGCTGCTTTAATATAGGACTATAACATAGTACTGTTGGACATTTCTTTTATTTTTTCCAACTTCCGTAGTAGTCAAAGTCAGACTCCACACTGTCAGCTTGCCTTCATGCTCTTCTTCTCACTTTCTCTGACAGGGATGACAGATGACGAGATCCTTCGGGCTGAGATGGTCTCTCAGTTATGCATGAATGATCGTACTCACAGTGCACTGTTAGACCTTGTATCCTTTAGTCATTAACAAATACATTTCAAATAGTAACTGTATTCATGTATGCGTGATCATTTTTTTTCCTTAAGAAGTTTTTCTTAGATTCCTGAAAATCCAAACCCAAAGAGTGGCATTGTACCAGGTAGCTGTAGTTTTGAGGATATGCTCTCTGCCGTGGCCGATTTCAAAGCACCGGTGTTTGAGCCTGGAGGGTCCATGCAGCAGGGCATGTACACACCGAAAGGTAGGATGTTCTGGTGAAGTAGAAGGCATGATTTACTAAGATAATTGTAAAAATCCATAAAGTGTTTTCCTAGATGTTCAAAAGTGTCTGGTATGGTAATGGCTGAGTTTAAACAAAACTGCATGTTTGTTGACATGATTATAGAAGTGGGTTTTTGTTAAAATGTGAAACCCCAAAACCCTGCAACTGCTTGGTGTTAGTATTAAAGCTTCAGGAGCTGCACTCAAAGGCTTGGTTGTTGCATATTTAGGATATTATTATAATAATTTTTACATTATTTTGTGATGCGTACGAAAATGGCTCAAGTTCCAGGGTAAAGAAGGAATTAGTCATGACAACCAGCAAGGAAACTGTCTAATATTAGAGCATGGGGTCATACTCATTACACCATACTGTTTTGCTCCTCTCATGCTTGAAATGATAAGCCATGTTGAAGATCAAAGAATATTAGGCAAATATTTACCTGCAGCATTGTGTGTTTGAAATGATAAAACATTTTGGAGTTCATTTAAATATCTAATTGTGGTGACCAGCTGTGCAAATAATAATAATTTGTCAGTCTGAATGACCTAAGGTCACTTACTCTCGTCAGGCATTAAGTTTATCTATTTATTTAAGTTTATTTTTACCAGTGGCAAACCAGCCAATCAAAAATTTTCATCATTCGATGTTTGATCAGCTATTGATCTGTGACCTGGACAAAATGTATATTTTAGAATGAATACAGGTATGATGGCACAGAAGTATATTCTTAAAGAGCGTTGCAGATATCTGGAGTTTGTGCTCATTACCTGTTCATATATGTCAATGAATCCTGGGTTCTTTTTCATGCTGATTGCTTTCTGGTTGGTTGTAGCATCAGTACATTGGGGTTTGTAAAGGGACCACATGAAGATATGCATGTCTGCTGCCCTCCAGTGGCTAATAGTAGCATTAGCTTTAACAAAGAGCATAATAGAGAGCCAATGGGGCTTTTCTATGCTGGATGAAAAAGGGGAAAAAAATGATGATGTGGCATTTAGATTATGAAACTCAATGAGCTTTAATTTATGGTTGAATAGAAAAAAAGTCAGTGAAATATGAATTTTAGCATTACATGTTATGTTGTGTTTGCTATTTCATGGCCTGGAGCTTATAACAAATAGTTCACCAATCTGGCAGCAGTCACTTTGTGCCTAGAAAAGAGATAATATTTTACTAACCAAATTTAACGTTGTTCGCCAGCAAGAATATCAATGTGTTTTTACATCATGGCGTATAAAACGTCAAATCTGTGCTCTAAAATAGTTGTTGTGTTTAAACTTATTGGATTTGGTTTTACTGATATGGTAAGAGATAATAGAATTAAAATACTTTATTCATCCCATGTAGGAAATTGCTTATGTTACAGACTCTCTGTTGAATATATACGAAAGAAGTATGAAAGATAAATGTATAAATCTATATGCAAGATGGTCTAATGTGTAGCATAATAGAAACACATTTTGCAAATGTCTTATGCAATACATTGAGAGAGAATAAATGTTGTCACTTTCAAACCAATAAATGTTAAATTTATTTAGCTTTTTTTCAGACTACTCCCTTGATATTATTGTGTTTAGAAACAAGTAAAAAGTATGGGCTCAGTCTTGAATATACAACCTGTGTCCTCAGGATACCACTTGGGGGCAGCCTTACACCACTTACAGAGAAAGTGAAAACAGAAAAAAAAATGAAACCATGTCACTTTGTACCAGAGATTGCAAAGCATTTCTCTTCCCTTTTTTCACTAGCCGAGGTGTGGGAAAAAGAGTTCGACCCCATAATGGTCGTTCTCAGAACAGTCTATCGTCGTGATGTCCAGTCCGCAATGGACAGATACGCAGCATTGTAAGTTGACACAGTTGCTTTCATTTCACCAAAATAAATGTTTTCTTCTGTATATTTCTTTGTCTATCAGATTTTGTCTTTGCTCAACAAAACTTTTATTGGTGTGTTCATGTTCAGTCACGACAACCAGCCTTCATCATGTTCTGTTGAGTTTCATAGGGTCACCTTTCGTACTGCTCTTGAAGGTGCATGATAAGAAAGGTCAGGTCCACCAGGCACTAGAGTTGGTTCCAATTAGATAGCTGTCAAGAGAATTCAGTATTTCAGACTAAATTGTAATAGAATTGAGGAAATTTTCTTGTTTGATTGTGCTACAGACACCTCCCAAGATAAACATGCCAGTGCGGTGAAGGAGATGCTTTGGGGTTAATTTCATTTTTAAAAAAAAATGGTTTCTGGAAAGTGTAAAAATGCTAATTAAACGGAAAGTGTCTCTTACTGAGTGTCTCAGTGTTTGAAATAGCAGTTGGTAAGATAGCCTTTCTGTAATTGGATTTAAGGCCTTCCTCTGATGTAGCTGTATTTTATGAATGGATCACTCATGTAGTTAATTGTACCTCTTTCTATTACATTGTTCCCTTTTCTAGGCAAGTATTTGGTGCGTCCAGTACAGATGAGACTGAGGCATATTTCTCCTTCAGACATATTGAAACTGCCTGTGCCACCTTCAGAGTCTGATACCAGCCTCATGTTGCTCATTCAGACACTTTGAATATGATGGATTACATGTCAGGCTCGCCCTGGCTCATATGATAACGATCCCATCATCACTAATAGAGTGCTGCCCGTTGGCTGTGCTGTTGACTAGATTGAAATCTTTTGTGCAGTGATTTACTCTGAGTAGTGTTCGGTATCGCTTTACCAAATTCTTATTTCTCTTACCTACATTAACTTACGCTAGCATCTGTAGTATGAGTATAGTACTTGGTAATTGCTGACAAGTGCTTGTTTTCTCCCCCGTCTCTTTGACGATGTATCCTAGTTTGAAACAGTTTGGCATTCATACTGGCAACCCATGGCCACCATACAAGGAGAGGACTCCTCTGCATCCATGTTACAAAGGTCTAATCAGGCTGTTGCACTGCAAGACGCTTCACATTGTGATCTTCACTCTCCTTTATAAGGTGGGCCTTTCACCTGCTACCTATGCAATATAACACAGCACTGTTCATCTTTATTTCCGCTTTTAAGTTAAATGTTCAATATTTTCAGTTGGTACACAAGTTGTATGACTTGGTTTTTAGCACGTGTATATGAGGCGAAATGCATTTAAAAAAAGACATTCACTGACAGGTGATCAGTTTAAGTGTTGGTATCAGTAGCATCTTTATGCCCAAAACACGCTATATATCTATGATAATATAAAAATAGAAGCACTTATTAAACTTTGTGTCATTTGTTCCTCAGAGTAAGATAATAGTTTGATCATGTTTTAGATATGGATGGATCATCAGAACATGTCTGAACATGTGCTCTGCATGGTGCTCTACCTGATTGAGCTGGGCTTGGACAACCAGATTCAAGACAACAAGGAGGATGAGGTGAGGTATTTTGGTTTAACTTACAACCATTCTTCTCACTGTGTATGCCTCCAGTATCAACGAGTGTATAACTGAGTCTTTTTCTTTTAGGAGCCTTGCATTGAGGAGCACTGTCACGACAGCTGGTTCCCAGGCACCAATCTACTCTCAAATCTGCACCATGTTATCAACTTTGTCAGGGTTCGGGTTCCTGAGACAGCTCCAGAGGTAAAGCGAGAGCCCCCTCCCAGCACCAGCGCTGAAGCTTCCTCTTATGGCCAGGTAAAATGCAAGTTTGTTTAATGCCGTCTTGCTTCATGTTTATGGTACAGGAATAAGAAATGGTGAAGTTGCTTTAAAATGTCTTTAATAAGTGCATAAACTTACATAGCAGGGGATGTATTTGCAAAGTCTCTTATTTCATTACTAGGAGTAATCCTACGTGGAGCTAAAAGCTGCTGAGGAACACATTTGGGAAAAGAAGGGGCAGCTTTGAACTTGTTGATCCAGGTCATGATTCATAATTTAACTTGAGATGTGTACATTGAGTTTGACAGTTGCTGGTCTATGGCACTGAATTTATTTTCATGATCGTAAAGTAGAGCTGGGTGATATAGGAAAAATTTGTATCATGATAATATTTTACATATCGGCCGATAGTGATATAAATTTTGATGTAAATCAAATAATTGCTGTCAAGCTTAAAATTTCCTTTTTACTCTTAAGTGAGATTTGAAGATACATTTTTGCTTGAATATCATTTATTGTCAGAAGTTGAACGTGACGTAAAATATTATACAACTGTATTTCAAATAAATGAAATGGGATATATGCTAAACTAAAATCTTACAATGCCTATAACAAGTATTCATCCCCCCTTGGGTGTTTAACCCTTTTATTGCCTTAATAAATGAAATGATGGTCTGTAATTTAGCTTTTTTGACAAGAATTTGCAAAAAAGCTTCTTTCATGTCGAAGTAACCACAGAGTTTTACAAACTCTCAATTAATTAAAAAATATATTGGGTAAAATAAATGTATGCATAAGTATTCACCCCCTTTAAAGGAACTGACCTAATTCAAGAGAGGTCCAGCACTGTCACAATTAGTGAAATGGAGATCACCTGAGTGCAGTTGATATGTGTCAAGTAATTCTAGTATAAAAACATCTGTGTCTGGGAGGTCCAGTCTCTGATTTAATGGTATTCCTGCTACAATTGATCATTGAAAATATGTCAAGTGATGGCTACAAAAAGATTTCCAACTCAGTGGACATCCCGAAGCTGTATGGGAGAGTGGCAAAGAAAAAGCCATTGTTGGAAAAAAGCTCCTATGAAATTGCTCCTGGAATTTGCCCAAAGTCATGTGGGAGGCTCCAGGGTCAATTGGAAAAAGGCTCTTTGGTCTGATGGACAAAAATTGAGCTTTTTGTCCATCAGACTATGTTTAGCGAACACCAAACACTGCACATCACCACAAACACACCATCTCCACTGTGAAACATGGTGGTGGAAACATCATGTTCTGAGGATGCTTCTCAGCAGCAGGCCCTGGAAAGCTTGTAAAGGTAGAGGGGAACATGAATGCAGAAAAAATTCCCAAATCCCAGAGGATAATCTGACTCAGTCTGCAAGAGAACTGTGGCTTGGGAGAAGATTTATTTTCCAGCAAGACAATGACCCCAAGCATACAGCGAAAGCTACACAGAAGAATGTTCTGGATTGGCCAAGTCAAAGCCCAGACCTCAATCCAATCAAGAATTTGTGGCTGGACTTGAAAAAATTCCTGAGCAGCCTTGACAGAGCTTGAGCGATGTGCCAGCCTGATTGAGATATATCCACACAAACTGTGATTGCAGCCAAAGGTGCATCTAATAAATAGTGACCTACAGGGGGTGAATATTTATGCAAACATTTATTTTACCTTTTGTATTTTTAATGAATTGACATTAGTTTGTAAAACTCTGTTTTCACTTTGACATGAAAGAAGCAGGGGTTTTTTGCAAATTCTTGTCTAAAAAGCCAAAATTTTATTGATCACAATTTAATTTATAAAAGCAATAAAAGGGTGAAATATTAAAGGGGGGTGAATAGTTTTTATAGGCTTTGTAATGAGTGAGGCTCAGATATGGTTCAGATGTGTGACCGTCTTCCTGCACTTTGTGTATAGCTGAGCCATCTGAGATAACTGGTAATGAGGGTCAGTTACTTTAATCAGCCACTTAAATCTGACATTTTCCACTGTGCTTACTGGCATCATGATTTAAAAACATAGGCAGTTGTGTTTGTTGTCTCACTGTGTGTTTTTGTTGTAAGGCATGGAGACAGAGAAAGTGGACCCTGTGGTCTGTGGTTGTTTCAGGTTGACCAGCAGCACCTGTTTGGGTCTGGGATTGTAAAGTCTTACATTGTGTTCCAAAGGATGGTCCTGCTTCAGATGTTTAAACAGATCAGTATCATCGTCTTTGTGGAAAAATGCTTTTGACACTGAACTCCTCTGGCCCATTTTTTTTCAACAATGTTCTCATCTTTTGAGCCTTGCTGTATATTCCTTCGGCAACGCTGTTGCTCAGGTTTTCTATTGTTTTCTCTTATCTCGCTCCCTCTCCTGACATGTGGTGAGTGTGGCTGCAGAAGCCCAAACATTAGCATGTGTCCTGCTGCTGGGCGCTGTGCTTACTCTGAACCTAACAAACATGGCTGTAACTCTTTTCGAGCTACATGATTGGTTTGCGCTCAACCTAGTTGACATGAATCTAGCATCTTTCCAGCCATGCAGTTGGTTCGAGTGGTGCTGTTCACATTATGATAGGCTTTTCATGTTGTCTGTCAAAATATGAACTACATGAGTTCTGTCAACGTTTTATCAACGATGTCTTAAATCTTTATCGAGGAAAAAGTTTTTTTTTTTGCGATAAATATCGTTATTGTTTTATCGCCCAGCTCTACCACAAAGAAAGAAAAAAATTCTCACAGGCAGTAAAGATTTCAAGTCCATCAAGTCTGCATACTGATTTTAGCAATTCAGAGCTATGCAAACCATTATTTCTAGTGTTTCTGGATTGTTCTGGCTTGTGCAAACAGGAGTGTCTGCAGATTTGGACTGATTGCGAGTAGGTAACTTAGTAACTCGTGAGTCCTCTGGAAATTATGCTTGACACAGCCGTTTTTCTTTTTCCTAAATCTTCTTTTAGCTCCTGTCATGTGTGGTTTATTTATCGTCTTGCATTATTGGTAGCTTCATGCACCTCTTCCGTGTTATCATTACTGCTGTTCATTGTAGTATACTCGTTCCACAGAACTCCAGGCGTCTTTCAGGAAATTGGAGAGAGGTAGCTGTTTGCACCCATTTCTGTGAAAAGGCTAATGGTTTGACACAAGCAGCTGCATTAGTCTGCATTAGCCTTTGTTTTATCTGTATTTTGAAAGATTATCCTTGCACGTGTTTGATGCATTTCAAAGGAAGTCTGCCTTGGTGTGTTATGGTGTGTATGTGTATGTGTATGTGTATGTGTGTGTGTGTGTGTGTGTGTGTGTGTGTATATAATGCTATGCTTCAGCAGTTCTCCTCCCTCTTGACTGCTGAAACTAATTATGTGTGTAATGCAGGTTTGGGGTAAACGCTTTTTAACTGCATGTCAGAATGATTGATGTTGCCTTGACTGGGCCGTATGATGTATGTTTATTTAACAGTGCAGCTCAGGTGCCTTTTTTCCCATCAGGTCAAGTCAGGGCAATCCTTTAGATGGCTTGTGTACTTTACATTTGAATTTTCTTTGAGACTCTGGTCATCCTGTCAGTAAAGGTGTTCATAAAATATCAGCTGAAATAATGGACATTTTATTTGACTGTTGTGTGCATCAGCCATGTCTGAATATGGTAATGATACCCACCCCACCATCCACCAGTCCACCAGATTATCAGTGATATATTTGGAAATGACGTTTGTGGTTTGTAAAAGATGGTGAAATTTGGGAATTTTTCTTGTTTCTCTTCTTGCATTTTGTGATTCCACAGGAGCTTCATGCTCTATATGTGTGGAGCTCTATCACATTTTATAAATGGATTTTTTTATGTGACAGCATTTATGTGTGTTTGTCAGGATGAATTCCTAGAATGTGGATTACGGTTCTTGAATGCCTATACAAAAACAAACGTTTGATGTAATGATGTTGCAAAAAT
>VUQH01041659.1:18284-30620 GCA_015106775.1 Etroplus canarensis | reverse complement strand
ATACGACCTGCCAGCAACAATCGCCAAAAAATTTGCGTATGCGGACAATTTGGCGATTATGCACTCTGCAAGAAACTGGCAGGCGTTAGAGGGGACTCTTACCCAGGACATGGCGACTCTATCCGCCTATCTGCAGAAATGGAAGCTGAAGCTCAGTGTAACCAAAACGGTGACATCAGCCTTCCACCTTTACAACAGGGAAGCACAACATGAGCTCAACGTCATAGTTGACGGACGTCCTTTGCCCTTCTCTGCCTTACCAACATATCTCGGCATTAGGTTGGACAGGGCACTCACGTTTCGCCGACACTTGGAGTCACTGCGCAAAAAGTTAACAACACGCGTTGGGCTCTTGAGATGACTGGCTGGATGGAGCTGGGGTGCTGGCGGCACGACACTCCGCACAGTTACCCTTGCTTTGATCCATTCCGCTGTCGAGTACTGCGCTCCGGTTTGGTGTCGTAGTGTTCACACCCGTCAAATAGATAAGCCAATTAATGACTGCTAAACAACCTCAATCAGTCAAATACCAGTGCAGCAAACTGGGCCAATTACAAATGGAACATGGAGTGGCAAGAAAGTTCTTCCAGACTCCATGCATTCATTTTGGAAGTCAACACAACACCACCGGGAATGTGTTTTCCCAGGCTCGCTTGGGTCAGGCTTAACCGCCTTCAAACTGGTGTTGGCCTCTTTCGCTCAACCATGAACAGATGGGGTATGGCTTCTATTGCGGCTTGTGAGTGTGGTGCAGAGGAGCAGACTGCAGACCATGTTGTAACATCTTGCCCCATTCATTTATCGCCATCCTGATGGGGCCCTAGGTCTGACAGTTGTGAATAAGAGCTTGGTCAGGTGGCTAACAGATAGATGCCCATGTATCTAGTGGTTTTTGCCTCTTTAACATCTAATATGTAACATCTACTCCATACAAAGAAAGAGTAAATGAAACCCAAATTAACAAAACTGGTTCAAAAAGATCATTTTCTTGGAAAATTGGGTAGAAGATTTTGCTTTCAGCCTGGCTAACAGCTCTTTGAGATGGGGTTCCAAAAAAATCCCCTGTGCAGGAAAAACCTACAGATGACACCCACTTATAGAAAAAGCTATAATAGATGCAACCATTATTGATGACAGTGACATGACGAAAGTGCACAGATAACTTCTGTGTTGAAAGAGGGTTCAGAAAATGATTTCATTGAAACAACACATTAGTATGTATGTAAGGTGGATATGACAATGAATGAACTTCTCCCTGATGGATTCTCTCAGTTTCTTCAAAGACAAATGTGAAATTGAGTAATTTTCCCATTACTGCAGATAGATTAACCCTTGTTTGGACATTTTTACTGTATGGCAACGAGTTGTTTTTTTTAACTCAAGTAATTTTACCTCAACCATCTCACTTCTGATTCTGTTTAAATGTGTGCTCTGCTTTAAGTGTAAACCCTTTCCTTCCCTGCATATGCAGAGCACACAGACACATACAAACTTGATGAAAATGAGAACAGAAGACAGAAAGTAATGCAATTATAAATGACTGCAAAACAAGGTAACACTGATTGCATAGAAAGTAGAGTGGGGTAAGGGTGGGTTTCCTCTCTTCCAGTTTTGTGGGCAGCCACTTCATCAAGGTAGTGGTAGGGGAAAGACTGGTATTTCTTCAATCATTGATCAGCTTTTAATTTTACTTCAGCAAAGAAATTAAAAAGTACTGTACGAGTCACTGATTTCTTTTATCTGCATCTTTTTAAAAAAAATCAACATAAAACAAATTTCTTATCTGACAATTTCATTTTCACTATATATTCTAACATGGTATCCATTAATGACCTCATCTAGTGCATTATACTTAAAGCCAGTGTGTAAACACAACCCCGTTTTTACAAACCCAATTCCATAAAGCTCGGGATGTTGGTAACACATAAATAAAAACACAATGCAATAATTAGCAAATCTCATAAACTAATATCTTATTCTCAAAACAACAAAGAAAATATATCAAATGTTTAAAGTGAGGCATTTCACTGTTTCATGAAAAATACCAGCTCATCATGGCTATGATGGCAGAAAAACGTCTCAAAAAGTTGGGACAAGGGCAACGAAAGGCTGGAAAAGTATGTGCTAGTAAAAAGAAACAGTTGGAGGAACATGTTACAACTAATTATGTTAACCAGCAACAGGCCAGTGATGACTGAGTATAAAAAGAGAATGTCAGAGAGGCCAAGTCTCTCAGAAGTAACGATAGGCAAAGGTTCAGTAAAGAGCAATTTCAGAATAATGTTCCTCAACGTAAAATTCCAAAGACTTTAAAAATTCCATCATCTACATTACATAACATCATCAAAATATTCCAAAAAACTGAAGGCATCTCTGTGCACACGGGACGTGGCTAAAAACTAATACTGGTGATCTTCAAGCTCTCTGGCTGCACTGCATTAAAAGTGGGCATGATTCTGTCATGGAAATCACTGCATGACTCAGGAACACTTCTACAAATAACTGTCTGGGGACACAGTTTGCCATGCCATCCACAAATGCAGGTTAAAGCGCCATCGTTTCAGGAGGAAGCTATACTGTATGTGAACATAATCTAGAAATGTCTTTGCCACGCCAAAGCTTATTAAAATGGACTGAGACAAAGTGGAAAACAATTTGAAATTCTTTTTGAAAATTGTGGACGCCACATCCTCTCGACTAAAGGGGAGAGGGAACATCTGGCTGGCAGCATGCAGTTCAAAAGCCTGCTTCTCTGATGGTATGGGGGTGCATTAGTGCCTATTAGAGTTGTGCAGATGGACGATGATGTCAGTGATCGGCGATAATCAAAGTGATTGTGATGGCTCGTCAATCAAGGCAATTTTTTGCTCAACTCTCCACCGATGCATTAAATTATTATTGGCAGTATTATGAGATTCATAACAAATGGAATCTGCCTCACTAGAGTTTTATGTCACATCTCAACATGTAACAGACACTTGAAACACAGACATGTCCAGGCATGCCTGGGTGCACGCACACAGTTCAAGCTCAGATTTCGGCATCCTTTGATTGTGGAGCGGCTACACTGATCCATGGTTATAATCAAATGACACAAACCAAAACGAGAACATAGATTGATTTTTAAATAAAAGCATAACATCAGTGTGCATTTGCAGACGCTTTTTATCTTGTCTCAGTAATTTTTCCCCCATCTGTAATTTTTATTGGTAAAAAAACTTGCTGTTTGCAGGGAGGTGCACGGTGAAGAGCAGAGGACAGGTGAGCTATCTTATACAGATGACAACAAACTGGATGATATAGTAAAGCTATAGATCTAAGGTAAAACAAGAGACCTCAAATGTGATTGTTTTAGCTGCTCTACAGATATCCATCTACTTGTGTTAATTACAGTAAAGCTAAATCATTTAATATTGTTTGTCAACATGAAAAAGTCTTTTCATGCTAGAAAGGAGACAGTGTGTGTGATTCTCACCCGCCCTGTTGAGTTTTTTTGCATTTGGTCCACACATTATGCTTTACAGAAGGTGGATGTTACTCTTGTCACCCAGATGAAAGCTATCTGTTATTTGCGATATCAAAGGGAGACGTCTGGATGACCAGACTATGGAGCAAATTGCTCACCCTAGTGCCTATGGTACTGAAAACTTGCACATCTGGAAACGCACCTTCAATGCTGAAAGGTTTATACAGGTTTCAGTGTTCCTGTAGTGTAGTGGTTTACACATTCACTGGTTTGATTCCAGATGGGGACACAAGCCCCTCTCACCGAGGAGGTTTCTGTCAGTAAGGGCATCCAGTGTAAAACCTCTGCCAAATTACCAATGCAGACCCCTTGAGAATACAAGCAAGCAGCCCCTCCAGGCATGGTCTTTTTCAGAGAAGGCCTTTCATATTTCAGCAAGACACTGTTAAACTGCATATTGCAGCTATTACAACAGCATGGCTAGATAGTAAAGTAAGAGTCAAGATACTGGACCAACCTGCCTGCAGTCCAGATCTTTCACCAATTGAAAACAAAATATCACAAAGAAGACCCAGGACCACTGGGCAACTGGAATCCAGCAGCTGGTCTCCTCAGTTCCTAGACGTTTACAGACTGCTGCTCAAAGAAGAGGGGTAAACATTGCCTGTCCCAACTTCTTTTTCTGAGACATGCTGCTGCCATCAAATTCAAGATGAGCTGGTATTTTTGATGAAATAGCAAAACATCTCACTTTAATGATTTCTATGTTCTTCTGTAAATAAAATATCAGTTTATGAGATTTGAAAAATCATGCCATTGTGTTTTTCTTTTTATTTATATTTCACACAGCATTCCAACTTTTATGGAATCGGAGTTTTATTTCCCCCCTGCCACCTCGTTTAAAAAATCCTGGAAACGCCCCTGGTAAGGTTCGCTGTTAAAAGTTACTGTTGGAGTCAGTCATTATAGTTAGCCATTTAAACTGTGTCTCTTACTGAATAAAGTCCTCAGTCTGGTATGTAGTACGTGTTGTGCAGAGCAGTCAGCGCAGTTTAATTGTGTTAGCTCTTAAACTGATTTCTAGCATTAGCCAATTAGCTGGGCAGGCGGATGCTGTAAGGACACAGACATTATGCAAACGCCTTGTGAATTTCAAGAATAAACGTAAAAGCAGGGACGTTGTTAAGTGAGTAAACTAAACTATTACGCCCCATAAAGGTGTGAAAACTTTAACAAACCTTTACTAAAGAGCTCTGACGATTTGCGCTGACCGACACAGGGCCTCGGTGCTTAGTCAACTTTGGAGTCAAATAATTCTAACAAACTAAACTCATAGTAACACGCGCGAGCATAAACCTGATAAACAATGAATGTGAAATTACCTGATGGGATTCAGGAACATTTTAGAAGCTGCACTGATCGCAGATAAACGTCCCAAGCCGAGAAGTGACATTGAGGACGCCATGGCTGTTGTCAACAATGACGTACGGCAGCCGCGAAGGAACAAACAGTACGCGCGGGTGGCGGAGACAGCTGGCACATGGAGGGTTTTGCCAACCGAGATACTGGATGTGTCACACACACACACACACACACTAACGCCCAGACAACTACTTACGCCACTGCTCTCTCATAAAACAAAAACGATTTTAGTGCAAATGGAACGAAAACCAGCACACCGAGTACAGTTTTAATTCCTGCTTCCTGCATACTCACTGAAAATCATATTTCCCCCTTTCTGCCTTTTTCTAATGCTTATGTTTATGTTTGTTTATTTAAAAGGGACAATGCAGAATAATTAACACGAGTACTTAAGTTCGTCATGTAAATGTGCCAGATTTAGCCATACAGGATTATTTTCATCTGCAGTCCCTTGCAGGTTGATGGCATTTACAAACAGCAAAAGAAAACCGAAGATGCAAAGCATCCAAGCACAGAGATGAAGCAAGGGAATGTTTAAAAAGGCATAACCTTACGCCATAATAAACATCACCAATAAAAACCCCTTATAAAACTCACACACAAAGACAAAAACACATTAGAAGAATTACTAAAACACTGGCAACTGTTGAAAACAGAGACTTACTATAATACTATTTCAGATTATGACAAGTTTGATTATCTAGTAACTACTGCTTTATAGATTTTGACAAGTAGGTAAGAAGGGCTATATTCCTCAGTTCTGTAGGTGTAGTATCCTAGGTATGTGCTGCTCTATAAGGAAAAACTGACTGCCCAAAAGCACTTTTTCTGAAAGGTTTTTACAGTCCCCTATGGAAAATCCTCTGGTGGATGTGTTATGATTTTGTTTAATGAATTAATTTGGAATTCATTAAACAAATACTTTTTTTGATAAGATGATCTACATAGTGAACTGTACAGTAATGCCAATTTACATGATGATTTTTTTCATAAAAATGTAGTGATCTTTGATTTTGCATATACATTTTTTGATGAATGTTCACAGTTTTTGCAGTCATTCCTGTGCTTAAAATGTTATTTTTAATATTAAATACACAGCACTTAAACATGTAAAGTCATTTGTTTGTTCAGAGGGCATTTTATGAAACTGTGACAGAAGATATGGGTAAAATCCCCTGTTTGAGTTATACAGTCAAGTGAAAAAGAAAGCTTTCACTGGAGAAAAACAAAGTACACACTTACTGCTTCAATTGGAATTAAGAGAGTAAGTAGCAGCCAGGTGCTGCAACGATACACTTGATTAACTGATCATGAGCCAATGGGACCACCACTATAAAAGCAGCAGTTCTGGCAGTTTGATGGCCTGGAGCATTCAGGTATGTGTTGACACAATTCCATAATCTTCCCCAGAGTGGACATCAAGGTCACACCTTGAAATGCTTAGAGTTGCTGCAAAAATCCCAAGAGCTACATGTCAGACTCAGCATGTTAAAGGCTAAAGTTCATGAAATTACTATTAGAAAAAGACTGAACATCTATGACTCATTTGGAAGGGTTGCTAAGTGAAAACCTCTGCTCTCTAAAACCCACAGCTTAGGTTTGTACAGTTGGATCTGAACAAAATACAAGACTTCTAGAATAATGATCTTTGGACAGACTAAACCAAAGTGGAGATGTTTGACCATAATGCACAGCGCATATTTGGCAAAACCAATCACAGCATATCAGCACAAACACTTCAAACCAGCTGTCAAGCACAGTGGTGGAGGGGGGATGATTTGTGCTTATTTTGCAGCCACAGGACCTGGGCACCTTGCAGTCACTGACTCAACCATAAGCTCTTCTATATATGAGAGTATTCTAGAATCAAATGTGAGGCCATCTGATAGGTAAAACTTGGCTGAAATTGGGTCATGGAACAGAACAATGAGCCCCAGCACACCAGCAAATCATCAACAGAATAGATGACAAAAAAGAATCAAGATGTCAAGGAATCAAGAATCAGACTTAAACCTGACTGAAATGCTGTGACAGGACTTTAAGAGAGCTGTGCATGAACAAATACTCACAAACTTCAATGAACTGAAGCAACACCCTAAAAGAAAAGTGAGCTAAAATTCCTCCAAAATGATGTGAGAGACAAAGAAAATCATACAGAAAACCATTACTTCAAGTTATTGGTGCTAAACTTGGTTTTACAAGCTATTGAATCATGAGGTACAGAGTCCTGTAAAAACTTTCTTTCTCATGTGACTGTGTTTATTTTGCAATATTTATACAGGCTATGTGGTACAGTTAAGTTTCTAGCAAATCAGTTTACAAGTTGCTCATGGCTAAAACCTCCTAGATGAAGATATTTATTTTTGTTGAATCTAAATGAATATGTTATAACTATGATGTGAAGTAATGGCAAAATTGATTCCTGCCAACAATAATACTGCTAATACGTATAGAGTTATGGTAGCTGATTTGATGTGATACAGGTCCAGTCTTTAAGTCCTTTGAAATACACCCATGCACTTAAAAATATGTATTTTATAAATAAATAATGCACCTGAGTCAGAAAGAAGTATAAGGAAAAAAACTTTTATTGTTTCACTCTTCATATCTGTACAAATACCATCAAACTTTGTATGTACATATGACATTTACATAAAAAATACAAAACTATATATTCATAACAGAATTTTGTATTTCTCTTGTGATGTTTGAAAATAAAAATGCATTCTGAGAAAAAACAAACCTAGCAGAAAGAAACAAAGTGAAGTCTGATATAGTGTAGAGTACTGCAGTACGTTAGTCCTAGTTTAGCTCTGTGAGAGCAATACAGAGTACATTGGCAAGTAGACAGCTCACAAATGTTAATGGCACAATGTTTCCAAAATAATCAAGTATCGCCCAAAACTTAACCTCTTAGCTCTAATGTAGTGAGACAAAATAAAAGCTATTTAAGTCTAAAGTCTCCCTCTGGAAACAAACCTATAGGGCTAAAACCAAAGAAAATCTTAAAATTAAGAAAAGAAAAACAAATGGCTCTTTTTTCTTTTATATTTCATCACTGCTGTGTTGCACCATTTACATTGCGCTTTTGCAAAACCATTGAGAGAATCCCTTTGGTCAGTTATTATAGTTGTAAACAAACCAGACACACTTCTGTACATAAAATGATTGATATATTCCCAATAAATAAACACACAGCCTAAACATGCATTTATGTATGTGTGACATAAACATCTGTGATAGAGATCTGACAGGAACAAGCAGATTTTTACAGCTCAGGGAATGCAATTTACAGCTTGTGGAGGACTTCTACTTACACGGTACCATGAAAAATAAATAACACTGCTTTTCTTTGGACAAATATATTTCTTCATGATAAAAAGGAACGTTAAAGGGATGACAACAAAAAGGGGAAATGAGTGGTAACACAATATATCATGGTAGATGATAGCCTGACAATGTAAATGTATAAATTATAAAACACAAAAAGTATAAATAAACATCTAGCAGACTGAACTATATGTATACTTCCTTTTTCTTTAAAAAATAAATAAGCATACACATAATGTACAGTATGGACATGATTCCTTGCCCTAGGACTGTTCCCCTAGTGATGGGAGCCTATCCATCCAGTATAGAAGATAAATGGACAAAGGCCATGTAGTCTGAGTCCTCATCTTCCTCATCCTCCTCCAGGTCTTGTAATAGCTATATGGGAGAATATATGGTAGCTGTTGTAAAAATATGGACCACAACAGCACAGAATATCACTGAATGTCAAAAAAAATCTCACAACAAAGCAACTGGCATACAGCCTCCTTTTTGTTTCTTTCTTTTGTGTATATGATGATGTTTGTGTGTGTGAGGAAGAGTCCGTGTGACCAGGCAGCAACAATTGCTGTGGCATCCTCAAATTACTTATACAATTTCCATTTGCAAAATTAAGCAAGTCAGGGCTGCAACACGAGAAAAGGTGTGACAATGGAAAGGTTAGCAGATAAGAGGTTTGGGGAAGGTCACAAGGTGAATTAGGGGGAGGCGGGGTGGCAGGTATAGGGGCACTGGGGCTGGCGGTTCCATTGTCTCAGGTCTCTTTTGAGCAGATTCCTGAAAGCAGACACACATAACACAGAAAAGTGCTCTTGTGTTCTCGGATTCACTATAGTTTCTTTTCTCTGATTATTATTATTTTAGCTTCTGGCTCAAACATACAGGGAGGGAGGACTCTGTGTCGCAGCCTGGCCTTAGCAAGCAGGTCAGAGATCATTAGCACAGTTCTGAGGTATTTTCTTCTCCTTTTCACACAAGAGATTTACATTGGACACATAAAAAAGCACACAAGCAAGGACAAAAAGGAGAAAAACACAGGTAGTCCCTCATTAATCTAAATGGATTTGTCATTTCTGATATATATTCTGGTAGGCAAAACATTCACTGGAAACGGCATGAATTATAAAAGTTAACTAATAAACGTTTTTCTAATGATGAGATGGGAAGTAAGAGAACATAGTTCTACAAGCCTATGCTCATCCTGCACACTGTACGTTATCACATTTAGCCCATGAGGTGATCATAAAGCTGGTCCCTTGGACTTCACTGCAAACCTGAAGCACATCATATTAAGTCAGTCAGGATAAAGAAACTATTTCCTAAATACATTTTTGGAATGTAAATTTCAAACTTCCTCGAGGTTGCTGTTAAATTTAATGGTTTGCCCCCAGATTTGTGGGTTTATAAATGGCTCACACTGGTCTTTGATGGGCAGTCTTTGTGAATCTCAATGTTAAAACCCACGGTCATTATTTTGGTACCAATATTACAATCACCTTATGCACATTATATGAGTATGTTGTTTAAACATATTATTTTCTTATTGACATGTCAGCAGTGTGATGCATGTCACAAGAGGCAGTGCATTTTAAATTGATTACAGCCAAAAGCAGCAAAAAGGAAATAATACAAATAAAATTATACCATTTTCAGGAAATTAGCAATGTGACCATGGAACTTACAAGCTGCAAAGATGTGAACACTAAACCATTAATGACTGAAAAAATACTGCATGGGATTTAAGGCAGTCTGCTCCCACAGGTCACTAGCGCGACCATAAACACCACTATTTAATCAGTATTGATCCACCGCAAATAGAGCTTTTTGATATAGAAGTATGTTTTTCATTCACCTTTCTGTTAACAGGATTTGCAGGAGAACTGAAAAAGTAAAAAACAAAAAACAAAAACAAAAAACAAAAATCAGCAATGAGGACATTGTCATGCAAGTTCTTCCATTCCCCAAGTCTTTTCTGCTTGCTTAAGCTGCGGTTGGTGATGTGGCTGGGGTGGGAGCTCAGGGAAAGTCGGGATGAGGTGGGGGGGCACTTTCAGGGGAGGTTTGTGTTGGGAAAGCAACATAGAATATTGTCTTTTGCTCAGAGAGGGAGGGGAGCATTTTTTTCATGTTTTGCTTTTATAATTTACTTACAGTTGCAAGATCCTGAATGCTTGACTTCAAGCAGCACCCCCATTGAGCAAGCAGCTTGCTTCATGGCACATTCACTGGGATATGTGGTGTTGTCACTGGCACACACCGCCTCATCTGTCCTACTCTCTGGACAGGACTCATCGCACAGTGAGCAACGGCCCCGACCCATTCGAGCATCCCACAGACACTTCTTCCCTGCGCTGCACTGGATGTCCTCACATGACTTGGCCTCTAGGAGAAGAGAGGAGAATAAGCAGGAAATCTTTGATTAGATGGATTATCATGAACGCTTTGCAAGTAGGATCAGATGACTACTAAGTTTTTAGAGACCTAAGCTATATAATAAATAGATAAATAAAACTAAATCCTGATTTATAGGATAAAGCCTTGTGACAGGGAACAGAAAGTTGTGTTTTAATTAGCATTTTCAAGACTGGGAGACTTAAACTGACTGCTATCTGGATAAGAATTAATCTGACTCAAAACTTGAAGCATGTCTTCATGGCCCCCAGCACTCCCCTGTTTTGCTCTTTCTCCCTCCCCCTCTCATTCCCTCTTTCCCAAATGGGAAAGTGCTGCCAACATCAGGAAATAATAAGATGTCTATCATTTCTTGAGCAAACACAAGCAACTACCAAACACACATTCTCTCTAAGACCCCCTCCTCACTGGAATGTTGGCAAAAAATGAGCAATGAATTACTGCAGAGTTGGCCAGAAAGCAAATGCACTCAAACAGTATTCAGAGTCAGTGACTGCTCCACTTCTCTACTGGTGTGAGGGGGGTGAAGTCTCACGCTTTCACGCGTCTAGCTGCAGACTTACTGATGCATTTCCCCTCATATGCCACACCGATAGACCTGCCGAGGAGACAGGTAGCTCTTCTCAGGTGACACGCACTGGCATAAATGATCCCATCGTTTCCACACAGGTACTGCTCGGGCGATGTCACCTCGGGGCAAATCCGATTACACGTCACACAATACGCGTTGTTCGTCTGGTCCACGACGCAAGTGGAGCTGCCGGGGCACAAGACGTCACGGCACGTTTCTGGCGAGACAAAGACATGGGGAGAATGAGCGAAAATGGCACGGAATGAAAGAGAAACTACGCGAAATCCCTCTGGCACGCTCATCTTCGACAAGTGTGCTGTCTCGAGAGTGGGCAGAATTGAAAATTATGCTGACTTACTCTTGCATTTCCCCTGGTACTGTACGTCCAGATCGGGGTGGCCTCTACATTTAGCTTTCAGCAGTGCGCATTCGTCTTTGTAGGTCTTTCCATCGGAGCCACAGACAGGTCCTTTCCAGGTGATATTGGAGCAGTCTGGCGCGCACACGCAGCGCGGCTTGCTCCTCCTGTTCATCTTGCACCTTTTTCCGGGCCCGCAGTCAACGTTATCGCAGGTTTCTACAACAAAAGCTCCGTGTTATGTGATGGCAACGAGGATTTTTGTCTTTGCGCGCACTCGGGCGCGCAAAGTGCGGAGCGAAGGGGCAATTACGCAAAACCAGAACATCAGTTTAATTCATTGATCAGCGTGAGTGATTATATGTAATGTGAGAAAACGAAGGGAAATGAGTGCACCTCCACCTTTGCAAGGTATGCAATTGGGAGCTCCGCCATTGAAGATCATCCACCTAAAGAGCGTGCTGTTGGGGACGTCCTCCTCGGTCCAGGACGTCCCCAGTCTTCCACTCCGACAGCACTCCTCCCTGCTCATCCCGGGCATGTAGAGCACCTGGCACCTCCCGTTCTTGCCCTGCTGCAACCAGCAGTTCCCAGCTGTAGATAAAAACACACAGAGAAAAAGAAGCTCGAATGCCGCATGTTGAACGTCTAAAACCCGCTGACCCAGACTCACTATACACACGCAGCCGTATTATCCGAGACGCTCCCTCCCTCCCCTTTCGCCCTCCCGACAGTATTTTGTCTGATTTTTTTTTTTTTTTTTTTAATGCTTTTAAC
>VUQH01041659.1:0-18264 GCA_015106775.1 Etroplus canarensis | reverse complement strand
TACAATACAGCCATAACCAAAAAAGTAAGAAGAATCGTTGGAGAGGGAGGAGGGGGGGTTGTCTTTTATCCCCAGTGTCTGCTTGTTATCACTGGACAGAAACAGGAGCGTCTAGACAGCGTTAAACAGCAGCCAATCTCTCTCCTTTTAGAAAACCACGGTCTTTAGGTAACAAGGCACACCACCGTCTCCTCAGTGCATTATCCCAGACACCCACCAGACAATGACTTACTTATCAACAAAACAGAGTAAAGTTTATTCCAGAGAAATTAAAAATAAAAAACACACACAATAGTCATCCCATTTCCATGCCACAAACAAAAAACAGCCCTTGCTCCAGACAACAGCAGGATGTTTAAATCGACACAGACACAAACACGTTGCTGGTGTGTTTCTTTTGCTGGTGAAAGATTCCTAATTGGAATATGTGCCCCGAAACAAGGAACGGTGGCTGCAAAAGTCTCTGTGGTCGTTACTATTTTTGCCTCAATTAAAGATCCCCCAAAAAATCCACCCCAAAAAAGCACATTTTGCGCACAATGCAGACAGGCTGCCTGCGATAAATCTATGAATAACACGCCCATAAACTCACAGTGGATATTCTGAAGTTTGTTGCGGAATTGGCAACAACACGGTGAAACGCCAAAATGCTCACACATTTCTAAAGATATGCTCAGGTATTTTGAAAAGCTGTCACCAGCGCGGCGTGGCGGCCGTAGTGTGCGCGCCCGGCACCTGTTTTCTATACGCTTTACGCACGCACCGTCTGTCCGATGATGAGACACTTTTATCAAGAAACTTTGAAAAGTTTCTCGATGGCAGCAAGTGTAAGACACACGCCTGTTTTCGTGGCTGGCAGCAGTGGAGGTTCAAAAGAAAGAAATCTTTTTTTAAAAAAAAACCCCATAGAGAATACAAGGAAACCGATGAAGAGCGCTTACCTTGAACTTTTTGATGTTCCATGAGGTGGCAAAGCCAAACGAATAAGAGAAAAATGCCCGGGTGAAGGTGGTGTTTCAGCATCCCAAACATGATGGAGAGGCAAAGTGAACCACGTATTTGACACAGGCAGCGCAAAAGTAATCTGCTTAAGGTGGCAGTGTTGAATAAGTGTCAGTCTGAGAATGCAGCCTCTCTTTAAATCTATAAGGGGTCTCGGGTTGACTGTCTCTGGTGGGCGGTCTCCTCTTCTGTGGGGGTGGGGAATTTTTTTTTTTTCTTACTAAAGTTCTTTCAATCCCAATCAGGTGACACCGTTGCAAGCAACTTTCTCTTGTCGCAGTGATTAAAAGGATATGGAAGTATATGTAATAAAACAGCGTGCTTGGAAATCAGGCAGCTTTGCATTGAAAGAAAAGGAAGACGTCAGCTCAGACAAAATAGATCAGTTGATATGAAATATTTTTTTAATGGACACTGCTGCTGAACTTTCATTTCAATCCTGTTGGTTCTTTTATTACAATTTTTAGTCATTTTCACATGATACAAGTGGGAGAACGACTGCTTACTACTTTATATCCTTATAATAATAATAATAACGCCTTTATTACTGCACAATCAGACAGGCCCATAGCCAGGATACCTTTCCAGGCATGCCATCATTCCTTCAAATTAAGGTCACTGTTTGTTGGTACCTGATGTTTTTCCAGCAACTGCAGACAAAATCTTTTGGATGTGAGTTGCCTTTATCTGAGTCCAGACAATAATAGAATTCGTAGTAGTCCGCAGCCGCACTCTAATGTTAGAACAGACAGTTGTTTGGGTTTCTCTCCCGGGTCAAGCTTTTAAATATAATGAAACCTGTTTCCGAAGAGGCTTCAGACAGAGAGGGGGGGGGGTTGAGTTTCATTGACAGAAACGCACGCACACGCACGCACACATACACACACACTGGGCGCTCAGACGCTGAACTCCTTCAGAAGTCCTTGCGCGACCTCTTCAGCGGAATTCTGGTTACAGCTTTCTCCAGAGCAGAGAGCAAAGTGTCTGCTGTGCAAATCAGACCCCAGGAAATTAATTATCTGGCGGTTCTGTAGAAGACACTGTGAGCTCTTCCTTTAGCTCCAGTGAAATGCCACCTACTGCTTTTCTGCAGAATGAGAATATATGCAATCAAACCTCTATAATATTTGGTGAGGTGATCACCGAACTATGTTTTATTGTTATGTTTTCAGCACTGGGTAATGCTGAATTTATTACATGCATAAGGATGTCCTCAAAGGAGTGTCTAAAATAGCATCTACACTCACAATACAAGGATCAACACGCAGCCTAATACAAGTTATACCTCATTTAAGAAGAACACACACGTTTGTGACTGCTGGATTTTTAGTGCTAAACTAACTTCATCACATGCAAAACAAAGGACCTTGCAGTCTTCTTCATGATGCACCCAGTGATGGAATTCTTGCTATGTATGAACATCCAGCAAAAAAAAAAAAAAAAGAGTTAGAAGACTCAAAGGAGAGGATGCAATCAAACTGAATAAACAAAAATAGTCCCATTACTGTAACACTGGATCAAAAATAACATTTGGACCTTTAGCTCCAGCACTTATCAGCGATTTGATCCTCTGGTGACAAATATTTGTTTCTTTTTACTCATTTTAATCTAGTCCTACTCATTTTGCTGCAGAAAGAATTTATCAAAATGATTTATAGCTTATGTTGACCGTTATCAGAGTAATCATGAGAACATTATGAAAGTTTACATATTTGAATTAAGACTGAACATTTTTGCCAAACCTTTTTGAAGGAGTAAACCTTTGTACAAACATCTGGAGTAATGAAAATTAATTAAGGTGCCCCTAAGCAAATAAATATAATGTTTGAAGTACACCTTTATACCTCATACTTAATTTCACAGTTGATGACTTCCATATATGGTTTTTCAAAATAGGAAACTATTAGGTAACAAAATCATGTGTAGTGAATCAAAAATCAAAATCCATTAATTTACAGAACATGGTCATTTATTTGGCTTTTTAATAACAAAATAAACAAATGAACAAACTAAAGGTGATATATTAACCTTGGAGTAGCTGATATTATGTTACTAATTTCATAATTTCTAACTGATATTTGAGACACTCGTTCCTTTCGACAAATTGAGAAAACATTCTTTTGATCTTGAGTTATGTTCAGCAAATCATTCAGTGTCTGGTGTGAGTGATTTGTGTGATCAGTGCCTTTGAAGAGTTGAAGTTTTCGAAACACTTCTCAACATGCAAGTACACTTCTGTCCTGCTGTATCAAATTTAAAATGCTGGCTGTTGTCCTGAAGCCATTAATGGCACAAGCAAAGGGACAAGAAAGACTCAGTCTCTGAGCAGCATTTGGGTCAAACAGACCCATGAAGCAAATGATTAGTACTGATTGGAATGTTTTTGTTACTAAATTTGCAGTCATATATCATTATAACACACTGATGAGTTGCATACACTGCTGATGCCATGGGGGATGACATTTATTTTCATCTGATACAATCATTTTTTTACTAAAAAGCTTTAAAATTAGACTGCAATACTGCAAGGGTGTATCTACGAAAATATCAGGAAATGTATTTTGACAACGTTTGTACAAATGATCAAGTTTGATTATCAGTTGACAGAAATGGAAAAAACTTAGCACTACGGTTTCACTTTGCTAGTCAAAAAGCATCTTTTTTAAGTCAAAACAACTTTTAAGAAGCCTGTTATTAAGTCATAAGTATTTAAGGTAAGTAGGTACAAAGTCTATAGCTGAGATGCTTGTAATGCTAAAAATTGTACAATGTGCAAAAAACTCCAACAGTTATTAAATAATTTGCTATGACATCATTGCTGATTTACAAGAACATGGCAGCAATTTGTGAGCGATCATCCCTTTGCGGCATAAATCCTTTATTTGGCTGGAACTTCCAATCACCTGCAGGAAACCCTGGAGAGATGAATTTACAAAAGGTATACAAATGCTTTGCTGAATTGCATTTCATCTGCTCTTTCCACATTGCTATGTGTACACATATACAAAGAATCCAAATGCTGTTTCACAACGCTGCAGCACGAGTCATCATGAAACAGAGTAGTTCAATCATTTATCAAATTCTATATATTCCCTCCAACAAGAAAGACTCCAAAGAAATATTCTACTTATTAGAGACAAATAGCATATTCCACTGAGCCAGATCCAAAGAAATGTACACTAAAGACTCTGTTGGGTGCTCGTGTTGGCTCACTGAAAAGGAAAATTTTCAGAAACACATTCCTAAACAGTCAAGGGACAGACTAACCTAATGGTGGGATAACCTGAGGGTCAAAAATGTGAGAGGAAATTAATCGAGTTTGAGGGGAACTTTATTTGTATGGAAACAGTCCAAGTAGGGTTCCCAGTAGAGTCAGACAGGGGAGATGAGGAAAGTAGACAAAAGAGGACAAAAGAAGGAACTCCTAAATGGCAATAGACAAACTGATAATAGTATGGAGTGTCCAAATAATCAGCAGGAAACTGAGGAAATACAAGTACAGTACCAATGTGTCTCCTGTAACATGCTGCCATCTTGTGGCAAAGATATGTTATTACATGTTGGATACTATGGCATTAGATTTGTTCAGTCTTTTGAAGGACTTCCCATTGTAAGTATGAAATTGGTGCAGATTGAGTGTGTTTAAGAAATAAATTTAGATGATTGGTGATTTTTCCAACAAAAGCAGTAATCACAATGCTGCAAGTCCAACTCTTGAACTATGTAGTGTGCAAAATGCAGAGAAATAAAAACTGCACAGTGTCTTTAACCTCTAAAATAAGGGGTTTCTTTGTCTTATATAACAGCAATGTTCATTTTTTAGTAGTTTGGGGTTTTTTTTTAGAATAAAAACACTATTTGAAAAGACCAGCTTGAGCCCTGTGATACACCTATTTTCTAAAATTAAACAGATAAAACATTTTTTGATTAACTGAGAACAAAACAACACAAAACAGAAAATTACACAGTTATGCAAATGGTTGGTCCTAAACAACATTGTACCTAACTTTATGAAAAATTTGTCATTAATGGTACAAATATCATACAAACATCATCAATAACAATATCAAGTAACACAAATAGTTACTCCACTAGCCTATATTGCCAAAATATTTTCATATATAAAGTCAAATATGAAACACTATCATTTGAGTTTATAGCATATACAGTAGAAATGCATTACTTATATATTTCACTTAGTTTGCATGATAGGAATTGTTTCCTTTTGCATTTGAGCTCCTGATATCAACAGCCTTGTTGCAAAACACAGTCCTGAGTGCCAGAGGTGAGAGAGTGGGTCTCAAGGCAGTTTATGCTACAGAGTGACTGCCTGTAGGATGTGTGCCAAAAGAGTCAGTGTTTTGACAAAGGGCTACGTTCATTATTATTTTTAAAATAAAGCGTGATGTTGTCAAAACAAACAGTAATGCATTAATTAGTCATTTTTACAGTGTGAAAATTACAATGGCAACATTAGCATCCAAACTGATGATATCACCAAATCATTGCATTACATACAGTTTTATGATGTTACGAACATTTTAAGTCAGTGCAAATACTCAACAAAGCATAAAATAAAGACAATAATCCTCAATGAAGTGGACAAAGCACTGAATCCCAGCAACCCACAAACTGAAACACTTCATTAAAATGCCCAGTTTCCAGTGATCGAACCGCAGTCTATTTGCACTTTACAAGAATTAACAAGAAGTACCAGTAGAAAGAGAATGCCCCGGGTGTCCTCTTCACAGCACTTCATTTGCATGTGCGTTGCTTGGCCCATCTTCATCAGCCTCCTTCTGAAGCTGCTGGTACTTTCTTTTGAAAAATCCAAACTAGAAAGTAAAGTTGTAATATGAATAGTTTTACACAAAGAAGTGTATTGTACAGACTTTCGACTACAACGACCCCTGTATAAATTGTCAGTTTGGACCTGTTTTTCTTATATCCTGTTGAATAGCAGATTGGTGATGAATAAATCAGGTGTTATTGGAATAAATTAAGAAAAGAAGGCTACACATTTCTCTGAAAACACGGATCAAGGAAATTCTCCCATATCCTGTCAGCTAAGACGTTTCAAATATGCAAATACTTGTCAGAAATGTTCATGCCATCAAAATAGTTTACTGACATTGCGCTTTATTTTTCACCAAAAGATTAGACAAAAACTTACCTTCCACAGCAGCCCGACAGCCAAAGCCAACAATACTAGTCCAGCTATGATGCTGCCAGCTATCACTCCCACTGGAACGTCACCTTTTTCCCCAGGTTTGCTGACTGTCAACTCAACCTGGAGAGCAGGAGAACAGGAGCCATCCTAAGTCAGTCTCTAGCACATCCAGTTTGAATAAATTTTCCACATTTTTTGTAGCATAAAATATTTTTACATGTGACCATGCTCCAACTAGTTTGCTTCATACATTTTTTAAATCATTTTTTAAATGTGAGAGCACCAAATTTAGATACTGAAAGGTAGTTACAGTCAGCTGTTTGAGGCCAATAATGAGCAGATCAGGGTTGGAGGTCTCCACATCCAGACTGGAGGTCAGCACAATGGTTTGATAGGTGGCCTAGCAAAGGTGAAATTGCAGAAAGAGAAACAACTAAACACATGAATTCATCGATCAGTAACATAAGACAATCATTGATAATAATAGGAGAATAAACACCTATCATTATAATTAATGAACATACTTACCAAAGTAAATGTGCCTCTCCAGATCCTCGTTTTAACTTCCACATAGTAGTCGCTCTTAACTTCAGTATCTTTGAGGATGCATTTTATGTTTTCACATTTTGCACTCTTGCAGTCCTGTCAGAAAATCAGGGCACACCACTCATTATTAGTCCACAATTTAAAATCACTTAGAATCTCTTATGTATATTGTGTGGGCCTATACTGTATGTACAAAACAGAATATTCCACTGCAGATTTCTGTTGAAACTATAGTTTGAATGACTGTAATTACAGGTGTAGCTTTAGAATTCATGTAGCAAATACAAAACAATATCTTTTGCATGCCAAATATTTTGTTACCATATATGCATTAAAACACCAGGGCATCACTGACATAGTAGTTCATCTGGCTCACAATCCCACACAATTCAAAGGTTATTGTAATGGGCGAAGTACAGAAAGAAAGTGACACACGTTCTTTTCATTGTTTGGCTGAATGAACAAACTAATGAGAATTAAAATCCACTGTGAAGTCAAGGAGGCTCATAAACAGTCATATCCAAGACAAAGACTCTAGTTCTTGACATGTCCTAAATGAGCCTAATGATGGCACTTCTGTAAAAATGGTATAGAGGCACATGCAAACACTCATTTTATGAATATCACAATTCAGACCAATACTCTCAGCAGTAGAATCCTTGTAAAAATAGAAGAGTGCCTGTAAAAATGACAAATATGACTTTGACCTTGACCAATACACTAGGAGGAGTAGCGATTCTTGTAATTATGGACAGATAGACAGAAGATAAAAGCCTTGCAATAGAATTAGCTTATGAGTCCTTCGGCCAAATGAGTTACAAATTAGACTCATCATGTACAAGCAAGCAACTTTAGAGTTGTGGTGACTTGCTTCTCCAAGTGGCAGTTCTACATTAGAAGATGTTTTTTTAAGAAACACATCAAAGAGTGAAACAGAAAAACATGAACTGACCAGTTTCTCCATCCCTCTGAAGCTTTCCTCAGAGAAGGACACTTTGTTGGTCTTCACACCGATCTTTAGAGGATCAACCAGATGACTGGAATCACAGCTGACTGAACCTCCCTGCAGATCAAGGAGAGCCTCTCTGTTATTTATTCTTTGAATCCATAGAAATGTTACAATCTGATATTGAAAATTTGTAGGGGCAATTGAACAGTGTGGTAACCAAACATATTTGCATGCATAATGTTGATTAGAGTTGTTGCCTCTACTGTTTATGTTACAGATACCTACAGATTTATGAAGTTAAACAGCGTTCAATTTCTTTGAAAGTTGCTGCATTTGGAAATCCAGTACTTACAGCTTGTGTCTTCACATTTGTGACATACAGGAGCTTATTTCCACCTTTAGTGGTCATTGGCAGAGCAATAGTCAAATACAGGAGGCTTACAGGGAAGTTTCCTGTTGAAATCTGTTGATGAAAAATTTGTTTCAATACATATTCTTAAATTAAGGATGAGAATTGGATGATTATATTTTAACAGATGGGCTCATTCCTTTTACCTTCACTGTAAAGTTGAACTCTGGGCCGATGTCATCAAGAGTTTTCACTGTTGTTGCTGCTTTAACAGTTGCATCTGCCACATAGAAATTAATATTTGCCTTCCTAGAACAAAGAGCACATAAAATGAACATGTTAATGCATTAGACAACATCAGCTGCCAGTCATATTCAGTGAGACTAAAAGAGCACAAACAGTACAAAGGTAACATATACTAAACTTGCCTGGATAAAACAATCCCAACATCATATTTAATGGGAATGGATATGTCAACTTTATTGTCTGAGGGCGTTTCCTCTTTACCATCACTGTAAAGGAAAAAAGGGTGCTGAACATTATTACATAGAAATCATTTTAATTCATCTGATAACTGTAATTAAATTTCTGTATAATTCTGTGTACCTCTTGGCCTCAAATTTTACCATGGCATGGTTTTGCAACTGATTAAGGTTGTATTGAAAATTGATCTGAAATTTCATCTGTAATGAAATAACAGAGTATTTTAAATTGGTTAAATTTAAAAAGGTTTAGCCAAAAAGATTAGGGCAATTAGACAAAAACCTTTTGTACTTACCTCTTGGTCTGTTTTTAATGCTGGGTATCCTACTTGGCAAGTGACTGTTTCAGATTGTGTCGAGGTGCATTTGACTCCATCTGTCTATTGAGCATAGTACATAACATTATGGTTTGGGGCTTTTGATTACATTGACTTCACTGCACTTAGAAAAAGTTACCACTTCATGTCAGGACCTCTGCCTCCTGGTCAGCCTGTCACATGTTTTGTGTTGTGTTTGTCTGCTTGTGCTCTCTCCTCCCTCTCTCTGTCTCTCTCTCCCTATCGCTCTCCAGGAGGTGTGGCAGCTCTGACCTAATTACCTGCGGGGCTCACCTGCGAGTCCCGGCTGCCGCACCTGTCGCTCATCCACCTGGCGGTCTGGTGAGCTATTCTTAAGCTCGTCGCCAGATCGTCGAGTGTGATTCCTGCTGCTGCTGCCTTCTCAGCTCCGTCGAGACGCAGCAGCTCTCACCTCCTCGCTTCTTAGCCTTCCTACGAGCTCTGGCTGAGCTCTCGCTACACCTGTCTGCCGCTGAGATATCCTGCCGGCTCTGCCCTGCCTCTGCTCCAGCGTGCAGACCTCCTTGTTTATTCATAAAGACTGTGAACTTTTACATCTGCGTCCTGCGCTTGAGTTCTGCACCTGACCCACCATGACACTTCATTGAAATTCATGCTAAAAAAGCTGCCCAAAAAGCCTACTCTAAGAAAGGGCATATATTGTTCTCACATTAGCATCAAGTCAACATAAACTGCTTTTTATTAGGCTTACTTACAGGAGGAGAGACAGAGGAGTAGTAGAGGTTGCTGGAGTATGTAGCCAGGACTTGCGTATTGTATGCATTCTCCTTTTTGTTCTTCACAGCAACTTCAAATGATAGTTCTCGGCTGTTAGCGCTGACCAGTATGGGGGCTGAGCTGCAACACAAGAGATACAGATACCTTTCCTCATTCACATATGCTGTATATTAAATAAGCATAAACACATTATGAGTATTGTCCAATTAACCAGAGGGGTAGGAACAAGAAGGAATTAGTAAAATGTTTTTTTAACCCTTGTTTCACTAAAAGTGGTGACTTACTGTGAGCACTGGTGATTCATATTTTTCCTTAACTTTAATAACTAAAAAAAAGCACTATTGTTGCTACCTCCTCTTCAGACAGCGTAGTTTCACACTGCCTTTCATAAGATTAAAAGAGACATGCAGCAAAGCACAAACAGCAAAAACCAGTACTAGCTGCAAAACCACAAGTACTGTATGGTCTATAAAGTCCTTCTTCATACCCTTTCATGTGAGCTAATTTACAGGATAGCCAAACTTTTTCCTAGTGTGAGCCAAACATTTTATGGGCTCTAATATGTGCAGTTATAAGCAATAAAGGCAGACTAATAAAACAGAGAAAATAGAAAATTGTGTGATGGTTGTTAAGAGTTACAAGGCATAACATTAAACAGAAGATTGCCAGGTTTGGTCTAGTCAATGAACATAGGAGACACTACAAGATGCCTTTATGTGACATAATAACTACTTCACAGTTGTCGTGATTTCAGCCCTGTAATATTATGAGACTTTCACATCTGGCCAGTGGGTCAGCTCAGTACAGCATGGAGGGTCTACAAGGGAGACTTTTACTGTATAGTTCTTAGTTATACCAACATGAACTTGCTATCTCTACTATGATGCAGCAACAAACAAGTTACTGAGAAATTCTAATTACAGTCAGCAAAAATAGTTTCATGATAATCACAACACTCAAAAGTTTCAGCTCATAAAAAAGCATTTCAAAATACAGTGACTGGCCACTTCAATAGGTATACCTTTTCAACTGCTTGCTAATGCAAACACATAATCTGCCAGTCATGTGGCAGCAACTCAGTGCATTTAGGCATGTAGACATGGTCAAGAAGACTTGCTGAAGTTCAAACCAAGCACCAGAATAGGGAAGAAAGGTGGTGCCAGATGGGCGGGTCTGAGTATTTCAGATACAGCTGATGTACTGGGAATTTTCTGCACAACCATCTCTATGGTTTCCAGCTAAAAAGATAAAATATCCAGTAAGCAGCAGTTCTCTAGCAAAAAATTCCTTGTTGACGCCAGTGGTCAGAGGAGAATGGCCAGATTGCTTTGAGCTGATAGGAAGGCAACAGAAGCTCAAATAACCACACATTATAACCAAGGAATGCAGAAGAGTATCTCTAAATGCACAACACATTGAACCTTGAAGCAGACATGCTATAGCAGCAGAAGACCACACTGGGTACCACTCCTTTCAGAGAACAGGAACAGCAAACTGAGACTACAAATTTACAAAGGCTCACCAAAATTGGACAATACAAGATGGGAAAAACATTGCCTGGTTTGATGAGCCTCAATTTCTTCTGCAACATTCAGACAGGGTAGGGTCAGAATTTTATGTAAACAATATGAAAGCATGGATCCATCCTGCTTTGTATCAACAGTTCAGGCTGGTGGTGGTAGTATTATGGTGTGGGGGATATTTTCTTGGCACACTTTGGATCCATTAGTACCACTTGAGAATTGCTGCTGACCAAGTCCATCACTTTATGACTACATGTACCCATTTTCTGATGGCTGCTTCCAGCAGTATAATGCACCATGTGTCATGACCTCTGCCTCCTGGTCGGCCTGTCATGTGTTTTGTGTTATGTTTTGTCTGCCTGTGCTCTCTCCTCCCTCTATCTCTCTTCCTATTGCTCTCCAGGAGGTGTGGCAGTCCTGACCTAATTACCTGCGGGGCTCACCTGGGAGTCCTGGCTGCCGCACCTGTTGCTCATCCATCTAGCGATCTGGAGAGCTATTCTTAAGCTGGCGGCGAGCGCTGCGCATCGCCAGATCGTCAAGTGTGATTCCTGCCGCTACTGCCTTCTCTGCTTCCGAGAGGCAGCAGCTCTCTCCTCTTCGTTACTCGCCTTCCTCCGAGCTCTGGCCGAGCTCTCGCTACACCTGTCTGCCGCTGAGAATCCCTGCCGGCTCTGCCCTGCCTCCGCTCCAGCGAGCAGACCCCCTTGTTGCACTATTAATAAAGACTCTGAACTTTTATCGCCTGCGTCCTGCGTTTGAGTTCCGCTCCAGACCCCGACATGACACCATGTCACAAAGTTCAAATCATCTCAAACTGGTTTCTTAAACATGACGCTGAGTTCAGATGGCCTCCACAGTCACTAGATCAAAATTCAATAGAGCATCTTTGGGCTGTAGTAGAATGGGAGATTTGCACAACTGATGTACAGCTGAAAAGTTACTGCAATTGTGTAATACTATCATATCAACATGGAAACCTCTAAGGAATGTTTCCAGAACCTTGCTGAATCTATGCCATGAAGAATTAAGTTAGTTCTAAGACAAAAGGGGTTCGGTAATAGCGAGATATGTCTGATGAAGTGTATATAAATAGTCTAAATAGTCTAAATAGTAAAGCCAGTGCTGAAGTGCATTGAATGTGGCCTTTTTTCCCCAATGGCTAGTAGGAGGTGACTCTTCTGCTTGCAAAAATAAGTCAGGCCATATTTAATCCATGAGATTACCCTATGGCTCAAGACCTCAGAAAAATATTGTCCTTGTGAGTTTATGATTGAAATCACTAGTTTTACATTTTATTGAATAAAAAATGATACATATTTTGTATCTTGGTTTCATTAGGATAAAACAGACGATAAAACAAGGTGGGGCATGACTACTTTGTGATTCGGAATGAGACCTCACAATCCAGTGGAAAACAGCAACCTGGCTATGTCCATCTTTTATATATACAGTTTATGGTTTGACACAAAAACACTTCATCATGACTGTTATAGTTTGGTTTTGTGACACCTAATTGACAGTATGTCCAAAATATAAACAAAGAAATATTACTAGTTTTACTGGTGCACAGTTATACATAATTTATTTATTTATTTAAATAAAACAAAAACTCAGGAGTGTCGTGTAAAACAACTAACTACCAGTAAATTTTGTCTTTATAAGACTTATAGTTACAGCCTACAGAGATAATTTGGTATCAAAATAATCACTTCCAATCATTTCATAAATAACCAGGAAAGAAAAATCCAGACTTACATGAGCTTACTGTGTCACACATCAAGTGAATTCATAAAACAAAGCTGATCTTGTCCTTGCTTTAAAATGTATTCTGTACACATCATATTTTATGTTGTACAGTTCAGTGCTCCTTACCCAGCTCTCTTTGCATCTGTCTTTACATTTAGCACTAGATCACTGACACAAACTTCATCAGAGCCGCAGTCTTTTGTGAAGGGGATCTGAAACAGTAACACAGCAGCAACTTCAGCCCAATGTTGTTCAAAGGCTCTATTTTCAACATGCCTACTTTCTTATTGTCTTTACAGATTTGGAACAGAAAACATAAAGAAAAATTAATACATGTTTACTACACTGTGTGACCTTTAATCCTGTTGGAAAATCCCTACATTGTGTGTCTTACAGAAACAACTTACTAATCATCACACAGGCATACCATGTCATTTTAAATGACTGTACAAACACCTTTGTAACTGCGTTTAAAGCCTTCTATTACCTGAGTTGCTTCCTGCAGATCAAACAGCAATAATAATAATAATTATAAGATATTCAGGGATATGTGCTGGGTACCAGTTACTCACAAAGAATTCCATGGCATTTGGAGAAAACGTGTCAAGGACAGGGTTCGCATTAGCATTGTCTTGTTCAATTTCTACTTTCAGACTGAGGGAATTGACGAAGTCTGGTGTCTCCTGTTGAATCCAAAAAACATGAACAAATCAAGACATCCTTTTCAAAACAATTCATTCCTATTATTGGTAAAAACAACTCTGGTGTAATATAGTATCTAGCCTTAGAAAACTACCTGAACGTAAACCTGGTAATCTTGACACAGAGGTGTTGATGAAATTTTTGCCTTTTCTGTCAGGAAGCGTTCATTGTTTTTTGTAAACATTCCTCTTGATGTCACTCTTGAAGCCTGCAAGTCAGCATCCAGAGTCAAAGTGTAGGATATATCTGAAAGAAATTTTAAAAAACTATATGTGACACATATTTTCCTTGAAAATAATTATGGAACGTAATTATCTTTAACAAAATTATTGGAAATAGACTAAATTCTTGTTATGGGTTCAATAAGCACTTAAATTTGTCTCTTCCAATGCTTGGCTTTTTGCTAAATGTAATATAAGAGCCACCACCCACGTGCCATAAATTAGTATAAAGACAGGAGAAAGGGGAAACGATGCGCCTGGCTCATGGCCCAAAATATTGTACATTCTTGCCTTTGTCATTTCATTTCTTTTTCTGGACTAGAACTCAGGTGCTATGGTGAAAGCTTGTTAAAAAAATCCTGAACTGACCATCCACATTAATGTCTAACTTTAAATCCAGTTTTAGTTACTTCAAGAGGTTATTAAAATAACTTTAAGTTATTGAGAAGCCAGGTAATCAGATTTACCAATGGGTCCAACAGGGTTCTTAGGCCTAAATGTAGCACTGAAACAGACTTTGGTGTTGAAACATGAAAGTTGGCGCCCATTAACATTGCAGAGTTTGTTGAAAATGTTGATTTTATAAGGGTTGAAAGAAGCTGTAGCTGTAACAGATGCCACACCACGGGACCTGAAAACAAGTTTAGTTTGAAATTATTACAAGTACAAATTTATATAAGTGACACATTGTAGAAACCAGTGCATAATATTTCCTGTGTATTGCTGGCTTAACGCACCAAAGCTGCACCACTTTGCCATAGGCTCCAACTGAGATGTCAGGTAGCGTATCATCATTTAGATCTTTATAGCTATCTAGAGACCTTCCAAAGTACTGCAGTTGAGGATCCAGGTTGGAGCCAAGGATTCTCTGAAAAGGAAAAAAACACATTATGTTTACATATACTGTATTTTTTATTGATATTAAATTTCTTCTTCTCATCCAGATTAAATTTGCTAATGATATGAAATATTACAGTGCATCTGCTGTTTGTTTAACTTCAAAAACATTAAGGCAAATGAAACCAAAATATGTCTACCTGTCAGATTTCATGTAAACACAATGCTCTCACATTTTTAGCCATACCTGTGAGAACTGTTTGTTTAACATTTCCTTCTGTCCACTGTAGATGTAAATAACACCTTTTCCATGATCTTCTAGTGGTGCTCCAACAACAACATCATTGTAACCATTTTGGTCGAGGTCAGGAATGGCAGAGATAGCCATCCCAAAACGTGCATTCTCAGTTGGGAGTGGACCATTAAGGAACCCCTGCTCATTCAGTATACCCTTCAAACGATGAGAAGCAGATTGATGGAGCAAAACATCATGTTACAATGTCTTTAAATTCAAGAAATGTATAAATGAAATCTGCCTATTTTGAATTTTAAAGATTAAAATAGAACATCTCTCAGAATATCAAGCACAGTAAGTCTTCATGTCTGTGTTTATGACATGATGTAAAGCATGACCAGTCTCTTGTTCATTGTTGCACAGGAAGGCCAAACCATAAAATGTAACTGAAATATTCACAAATTTTTACCTTGGTGACAGAGAAGAGGTAGACCCTGCCTTCTTCTCTCTTTAGCTCGTTCATGTACATGGGTGCACCAACTAGGAGGAGGTCTGTTGTCCCATCTTTGTCCACATCTAGAGAGCACAAGACGCTTCCAAAGTATGACCCAATCTAGAATAACAGTCAGTTGCTGTTTACTGGTAATGAGTTAACCACGCATCATATCACATGAATTCAGTTGCTTCACTCTTACACTTTCATGTTAGTACCTGTTTCCCTCTTTCTGAATCTACAATAGCAGAGTGTTTCTGAGCATTGACAGTGTAGACAATAACTTGTCCAGTGTGGTTGGAGCGTGGTGCACCAGCCACAAAGTATTCCGTAGACCCATCACTCAGTGTGGTGACAGAGTAACCTGGAAGCAATATAAACAAAACATTTAATAACTGGCATTAGAACTTGGGTCATATTTTTATCTAGAAAGAAGTGGTATGTACAGTAGAGTAACTAAGTACATTTACTCATGTCCTCAAGGATAACTGTTCATACATACTCCACTTCATGTATTTAAAATATACTGCGTCATTAATTTGAGGCTTAAATTCTAAGTATACCAACATAGATGCTGTGAATGATTATGCTAAACTCTCTCTTCTAAGAATGATGAGTAAGTTGTCCTGCCTCAACAAGCTCTATAAAGTTTAAGGGTGTTATCAGTCAAGAGGAGTTTGCACATGCCCACACTTTCAAAAGAAGAGGTCTAAATAGGCAACAAAAGGGAAAATATCTGTGTGGCTACTGATGTGATGCGATTATGATCATTTACTGTGGTATGAAAAATGTTTCTTGGCAAATGCCAAGAGAATGTTATCTGCCTGACTGCTCTGTGCCAAATGTAAAGTTTTGTGGAGGACTGACAATGCTATGGGGTTGTTTTTCTAGGGTTGGCCTGGGCCCCTTAGCTCCACAGAAGGAAAACTTAATGTGTGAGCTTACAAGACAGTTTGGACAATTCTATGCTTTAACTTTGTGGGAACAGTTTAGGTAAGGCCCTTTCCTGTTCCTGCATGACTGTGCCCCAGAACAGAATGCAAGGTCCATAAAGGCATGGTTGGATGAGTTTGGTGATCTTGAGTGGCCCTTACAGAGCTCTCACCTAACCCTATTGAACACTTTTGTGGCTCACTGACCATCAATGACTGACCTCTCAACTGTGCTTCTGAATGCCTGGGCAAAAATTCCCACAGATACACTCCAAAATCTTATGGAAAGCCTTCCCAGAAGAGTGGAAGCCGTTATAGCTGCATAAAAACTCCATATTAATGCCTATGGATTTATATTGGCCCAATACTTTTGTCCATTAGTGAATTTGAAATGCAGTTATGCTAAATATTTTAACACATCTTCACAACAGTACCATACAAATAAAAAAACAAACATGGCTTACAATTTCTTTTTTTCTGTGCTCTTGAAAATTAGGAATTAGGTTGACACCGCTATGTTGTGAAATCTGAAGTTCCCAGCTTTGGTTTCAAAAGTGATGCAGCTGCAGTGTACCAATAACAGTAGTAATATTGATAGCCATCCATTGCCTCATCCCTTGTTTCATGCAAAACTTTACAATAACACAGTCAAACTGTATTGATTGCATTTATATGAAAAAAATTGAGTCAGATATAAATGCCTACCCAGTAGTGAGCTGTGGTTTCTGTCTTGCAGTGTTATCTCAAAGGCAGAGAAGGGGAAAATATCAACTTTTGACCCTGTTTGATGGACAACAGTCCCGCTCCAGGCATAGGCTCCCACTGCTCCAAGCATCATCACATCCTTAAACAACACAGGTCAAAAACCAGTCACCAAAACCCACACCAATACATGACAGCATTATATTATTTAGATTTGCTGTCTAAAATGAAATCTCTCAAGTGGTTACCAAGAACAAAATAACAAATAATGACAAGCAGATATGACATACAATGAATAGTACATGCTATAAATGTAACAAGAAGACATGTTCATGGTTGTGGTCAAACTTCTGAGAAAATACAGTTGAAACCAGAAGTTTACATACACTGTGTACAAAGACACTAATATTTTTTCTCACTGTCTAAAATTAAATCAGACTAAACTTCTCCTGTTTTAGGTCAGTTAGGATTGCCAAAATTACTTCTATTTGCTAAATGCTCCAATAATGAGAGAGAGAATATTTTAGAGATTTTTATTAATTTCTTCAAAGTCAGAAGTTTACATACACAAAGATTACTATGCCTTTAAACAATGTGGGAAAGCCCAGATGATAATGACATGGCTTTGGAAGCTCCTGATACGTTAACTGACAATATCGGAGTTAATTGGAGGCACACCTGTGCATGTATTTTAAGGCCACACTCAAACACACTACTTCCGTGTTTGACATTATGGGAAAATCAAAAGAAATCAGCCAAGATATCAGGGAGAGAATTGTGGTAGCTCCACAAGTGTGGTTCATCCATGGGACAAAAAAACATCAAGATAAGCTTGTAAAGGCACACAGGGACAAAGAGCCTCATTTTTGGAGACATGTCCTATGGTCTGATGAAACTAAAGTGGAACTGTTTGGCCATAATGACCATCGTTACGTTTGGAGGAAAAAGGGGGAAGCTTGTAAACCTGAGGACACCATCCCAGTTGTGAAGTATGGGGGTAGCACCATCATGTTGTGGGGCTGTTTTGCTGCAGGAGGAACTGGTGCACTTCATAAAACCGATGGCATCACGAAAGAACATTATGTGGAAATATTGAAGCAACATCTCAAGCCATCAGCCAGGAAGTTGAATCAAATGGGTCTTCCAAATGGACAATGACGCTAAGCATACTGCCAAAATAGTCACAAAGTGGCTTAAGGACAACAAAGTCGATGTATAGGAGTGGCCATCACAAAGCCCTGATCTCAATCCCATTGAAAATTTGTGGGCAGAATTGAAAAGGTGTGTGCGAGCAAG
>VUQH01041658.1:38071-48617 GCA_015106775.1 Etroplus canarensis | reverse complement strand
CCTGCAACTTGAGAGAAAACTCAAGAAGTGTGAAAACTGTAGACTCTTCTGGGACGGCTTTCTGCAAGCTTTTGGAATGTGTCTGTGGGAATTTTTGTCCATTCATTTAAAAGAGCATTTGTGAGGTCGGACACTGATTTTGGACAAAGGACCTGGCTCACAATCTCTGTTCTAGTTCATCTCAAAGGTGTTTGATGAGGTTGAAGTCAGAGCTCTGCGTGGGCCAGTCAAGTCATGCCATACCAAATTCATTCAACCATGTGTTTGTGGGCACAGTCATGCTGGAACAGAAAAGGGGCCTTCCCTAAACTGTTCCCACACAGATGGAAGCATAGAATTTCTCAAAATATCTTGATAAGCTGAAGTATTAAGATTTCCCTTCACTGGAACTAAGAGGCACAGGCCAACTCAAGAATAACAACCCCAAAGCGTTATCCCACCTCCACCAAACTTTAGCACAATGCAGTCAGGCAGGCCATGTTTTCCTGGCATGCTCCAAACTGAGATGCATCCATCAGACTGTCAGACAGAGAAACGTGTAGATACCTCACTTTACAGAATACACTGTGCGCACAGCTATTAGGCCAGTTGCATTTTTGAGGATTAGTTTTATTATTTAACAACATGATGTAAAGCTTCCATGCAGCTGCTTGGCCATGGAAACCCATGCTATGAAGCTCCCGGTAGAGTTTTTGTGTTGATGTTAACGCCAGAGGAGATTTGGAACCCTGCAGTTACTGAGTCAGCAGAATGTTGGAATAATTTAGCTGCTATGCACCTCAGCACTCGGCGACCTCGCTCTGTAACTTCACATGGTCTGACACTTTGCGGCTGAGTTGCTGGAAATCCTAAACACTTCCACTTTGCAATACCGCTTTCAGTTAATCTTGGAATATTTAAGAGGGAGGAAATTTCACAAACTGACTTGTTGTGTCAGTGGCATCCTATTAACAGTGCTACACTTCAATTCAGTGAGCTGTTTAGAACGACCTCTGCCTTCACAAATGTTTGTAAAGTCAGACTGCATGGCTAGGTGCTTGATTTTATACACCTGTGGAACTGAATATGTACTTTCAGCTGCTCCCTTGTATTTTTCCCAAGAGTTTGCCACAGTGGATTAATCCACATTGGTTTTACATCAGATACCCCTCCTGACAAAACCCAGCATGGTGAACGGGACTTATGTCCCTGATTTCAGTGATTAAGAGGTATGGCCCAAGGTACCTCTTAATCAGCATATCGTGTATTTGTTATGTTTGTTGTGTTTGACCTAATTTTTAACTACTTTAACAAAGGAAAGTCCCAGCTTTGGGATATATCTTATCTTAAAAATCTGAGTTAATGCTATTGTTAGTGACTGTAAAGTGAGCTGTTGACACAGATATTAAAACTGTTGCTGTTTGTTTGTTTGTTTGTTTGTTTGTTTGTTTGTTTGTTTGTTTCAATAACACTAGTTCACAACAACAGTTGTCTCAAAGTGTTATCCTGTATATTCTGAGGTAAAGACAATATAGTCAGAACCCTATTGACCCCTACGAGCCAACACCAGGTGAGGGGGAGGAGGACCAGGTTAATGGAGGTGAAGCAATCTGCCACAATCGCTTAGGACATGAGGAGAAACAAAGGAGGAGCACAGAGAGCACCAGCAAACAAACAACAAACAAGACACACACAGTTCACCCAAAATACCAAAAGACATATTTTTCCACTTTTCCCAGTTTTGGTTTTGAGGTTTTGAGATATGCATCTCTGAGAGTTCTGCCTCAATCTAAAGACAATGGAGGGATATTTAAATTCTTTTGGGTTCTTAAAGCACTGAAGATTGACATTTGAAAACATCAGCTTCAACTTATCTTTCCAGAAAACATGTCTGGGCTATGCAATAACCAAGAGAACTTCCATACAATAGTTTTTGGTGGGATACTCCCTACAATAACTGTCAGCAGTGAGATCTGTGCATTATCTTGAGGTTTTTAAGTGCTTTGAGGAGCACAAATTAAATTTCTTCCACTAACAGTGTACTACAGCTTAAGAGGATCCAGATATTACAACTTTTACTGGCAAAGAAAACCTGAACAATCTACTTGTGAGACATCACTGATAGATGTTAGTAATGAAGACAATTCCCTGTGCTGTGTTTGTGCTTCCTCACCAGGGGACATTTACATTTGCTGACGGTCTGCAGTACCAGGAGAAGGACTGGGACTACTGTGATGGTCATGACAGGCGCTTCTTCACTGAGAGGCGCAATGGACTCAAACCTGCAGGTTGGATTTCATATTCTACACTACACCTAAACAAACACACATGATGAGCATACAGTCTACCAACCAAATAAATATTAGAGTGTAAATTGTCCTCTCTGTATTGTTAGGCTGAAAGCTCCCTCACAAAGCAGGATAATTTGCAAACTGCGTGAATTTTATCTGAACAGCTGTTTTTAGTTCAGTCCCTGTTTTACCTAGCAAAATTATCCAGGTAATTCTGTATGAGTCAAAGTTTGTGTCCATCACTGGCCTGAGAAATAGAAGGTGGAGGGCAGAAGCCATTAAACTAGGTTTAGATTTGAACCCCCTTTGTATGCATCAGTACTTACCACTGAGCCACTCCTAAAGCTAATAACAGTTTTTTGCAATAATAATTAGAAAAGAGTAAGAATGTCTTTCACTGGAAGTAAACCATTCTTTTCTTAAAGGAAAATCTCAGATGACAGATTTACATCCTCCACAAGCCATTCCTGATGAATGTTACGACTGTGGAGATGGCTTCTATGACCCCAGTACCAGAGTAATCACGTCCTACTCAAACAGATTTCTCAGGAATGCAGGTAAAAAAACAAATACTCTACTTTTTATCACCGTTGTAGCCCTGTTAGATGTATGCTCATTCATATTGATTATTTGCATGTTGTACCAGCTGTAGCCTATAATCCATGTACGAAGCAGAGTTAACTGCATTTTCACATCAAAATCTTCCTCTTTCACTGCTTACACCCTTGTAGTTTGTGCACATTTTTCCACTAGTTTTGGTGCCAAACTGGCTCCGTCTGAGTATTGAGTAATATCCAGGCATCGTAGCCTGTTATGCCAAGATAAATTAGAGAGATTAAAGTCAAGAGCAAGCACAAAATTTCCATTTCAAATTATGTACACAAAGTGTTATATCCAGTGAAGCACCTGTCAGTGATGGATTGCTTTATGTTAAAATGTATTTATTTGGTAACCTAATAAAGTATTTCCATTTGTTTCTATAATTCACCATAACTAGAAACATTAATTCCAGTAATCATGTTGTTCGTTTAACCTCAGTTTCAAATATGCAGCACATGTATGTTTCAGTATGTAAAGCAAACATAAATTTTGCAACTATTATCGAGGTAATGCTGTTGGAGAGCTTAAGTTAATGCTCCACTTGGATTAGTAAAGAAAGGAAGTATTTACTTAGACATATTCAGGAAGAAGTCTTGCCATATAAAATGGTTCTGTGTAAATTTATGGCTACTGTTTTTGTCTGAGAATGGGCCACATTGAATTCAAAACACAAAGGAATCAAATAAAAAGAAAAAGATGGGAGATTAAGTGTTTGACATGGTGTGTAAGTGTTTTAAATGATTGGACGCCATCATAACATAATTTTAAGGGATGGTATGCAGTGAGCTGTGCAGAAATATTCCTGGATGGAGTCTAGAATGCAATGGTGATGCAGAGGTGAAGAGTGATGTACTGATAAGGTTAATTGAAAAGACTTGCGAAAATGGCATTAACTGAAAACTGAAATGACAGGAGCGGACAATGAAACAACTTTACAAGATGACACCAGTAAATTATTGGCTTAGAGACAGAGATTGCAGCAAAATGTGATTGTTGTCCTCAAACTGTGGGACATGAAGTCCCTGCAGGGGACAACCAGGGAAAACATATGAAGTGAAACTGGCTGAATATGATTTTTGTACTTAAAAACAACACTTTGCTAATGATGTTGCTAATTGTACAACACTTACGTAAGTAAAATTTGATCTGGAATTTAATCTGGAATGTGGGGTGTGAACTTTTTCAGCTTCTGAATTGGTTCATGCTAGAAAAAGTTTGAAAATGACTAGTTTAAATGAAGGGAGAGACACCCTCAGTATACTCATGTGAGACATAGTAAGAGAGAATGTAAACTGTTTAAACATTTGTCTCTCTGTTTGAACTTTTGCACAGCTTAGTTGAGCTTTACTGAAGCTACTTTAAAACATACTGTAGTTAACCTTCTGTTCCTCTTTCAGACCTGAGGCAGTTTTATATGTTCTGTTGTGTCTCTCTGCCTGTATGTCTGCCAGCAAGATTACACAAATATTTCAGACCTGTGATATTTGGTGGAGAGATGAATCTGATCAAAAGAAGAACCTGATAGTTTTTGGTGTGGATCTGAATCCCTTTCTTTAAAACTGTGAGTTATCAAATTGGAAGAGGATTTGTTTCCTAGACCCCCTCTCATACTGAATTTGTTTCATGCAGGACCTTTTCTTTCATCATATTTAATAACGGCAACTCTCAAGGTTTACATTGTGGCCATATGGGAAGGTTTTGAAAAGAGTGAACCCATGGAGTGACATTAATGGATTATCTTCATATTATCTGATGGCAGATCACTGTTGCATTTCATCTGATAAGCAGGCCTCTATAGGCTGCAGGAGTAATTTTGTTTTTTCTTTTGTTATTTGTCAAAAGTGGAAAATTGAAGACACATTTTTTCTTCTGAATGAGTGCCCAGTTTGGGAGTCTTGATCTGAAGTGAATGCAGTCTGTCAGGTGTCCCAAATTCTGACATCCTTCCCATTTGTCATGTCTCCCAGCCATGATTTTTCAGCAATGTAAGACAGTTAGTCAGTGATAGCATCATGTCTTCAGGGATGGGTCAGGGTCATCAGGTGGTCCGTTAAGCAAGCCACTACTTGGATCTAGATAAATATCTCAACTGCTCCCAAATAGATAGCCATGCAAATTTATTTGGGCATTTGTGACCTTCAAAGACTGAAACCTTCTGATTTTAGCGCCCCCTCTCACCCAGACTTTGTCATAACTGCTATTGTCCCTGTAGAATTTTCAGCCTTTTCGCCAGACATGTGCTGTGCTGTATCTCTTGCAGAACTTTTGTAACATTGGTTTTAATTGCCGAAAGCATTTAAATCTGACTTTTCTGGCATTCTTTCATTGTTAAATAAGACAAAGTCCAGCTTCAATGTCTGGCTTCTCATCTAACGATTTGAAAATCTGTTTCATTTTGTATTTGAATCTGATTGACTCTTTTTCACCTTAAAAATGCAAACAAGTATTAGGAAATGATTCCTGGCACAAGGTGAGGTATGACTCACAAGCTCCCTGAGGTACAGAAATGTATTTCAGGGCAGAGTATTTGTATTTAGATGAGCTACTTGCAACATAATACAGATTAGTTCCACCAGCGCACAAATCTCATTTACATATGTCTAGAGACAGAAGGAGACGGACAAGAAGATCCACATCCTTGCCAGATGTCAGCGGCATGTGTATGAAGACAAAAATTTGGTTTGCGATTCTTGCTTTAATGTGAGTTGTTCATCATCATTATAGTTCTGGTATTGATCTGCAGAGTGACAAAGAAAAAGAGATATGGGAGAAGAGAACAAGCGAAGATAAGAAGGAAAGTTTCTCTTGGAAGCTGAGATGAAAAGAATAGGAACCGAATACTTTCCAACAGTACTCAGTCTCTCTGTTTTGATTTAGATAAATATGAAGTCAAACAGGAACTGTTTAATGGATTTGTGCCATTTTTGCAGTGTTCATCATGTGCATGTGTGTAGAGTGATGTGTATGTGGCCAGTGCTATTACAGACAAACTTTATGCTTATGTGTGCTCTCCCTTTTGTCTTGGTATACAATTCTTGAGAAGAATGTCCCCGTATCCTGTATGGATTTATTTTTCAACCCTGGGAGGTGAAGGCATATTTGTCAGAGTGGGTGTGAAGACTGAATTTATTGCCACGGGGTTTCCGCCCAGGATGAGGACTGCAGGGATGATGGGGCACAGGGAAGGCCCACCCTCCAAATAGAGATGTTTGCTGCAGCAAGAAAAAGGAAGGAGATCTCCATGTAGCTGTGGATGTAGGGCAAGGAAAACTGAGCCAGTGAAGACAAAGAGTCATATTTACAAAAGCTGCAAAAATGATGACTTTTACCTCTGGAACTAAATGGTGTTCCTATCAGGCTAAACTTTACTTACCGGCCAAGGCGGACCTTCTGCAAAGTTACTGTTGCTAACTTGGACAAACAGTCCTTCTTGGAATAGTGCCAAGTTGCAAAACAATAGGATCTGTTGATAATTTTCCCCAAGAGGTTTTAGATTATTTTTGGAGTTGAAACGATTTCTTGTCATCAACGTATGTATGTATAGAGGGATTTGTCAAGAACACTACTGCACCATGTAGAATAATAGCCATAATGGAAAGTGGTGGAAGTGGACACAAAAATACCTACAGAGGATTTAAGAGTAAGTTTATGACCATATGCTGTATATTAAGATGGACATAGCCAAAATGATGTCACCCAGTGGTGCACAAAGTTCAGCTGTGAAGCCTCGAACTCAACTGAAACTGGATTTATTGAGTGAAGGGTGGATGCGACTAAGAAAATGAGGGACACCGCATGCTCATGGTTGCAACTTGTCAATCACAAGGTAGTCCCACTCCAAACCACCCTATTTTACCCTACTTTTGATAATAATAGGGATCATCCCTCCATCCATCAATTTTCTGTCATTTATCCAGTCCGGGTTCTGGGTTCCAGGGGCGGCAGGAAACGCGGCCACCTCCTCCACCTCTTCCAGGAGGACACCAAGGTGTTCTCTGAGACCTTAACCTCAGACTTGGAGATTCAGAAAAACTGTATGGTGTTAGAAAACTCAAGAGGACAGGGTTACCAGTGCCCCACCCTGAAGCCCGGCCCATGGTAGGGGCTTGAGGGCGAGTGTCTGGTGGACAGGCTATAGCCAGTGGGGCTCAGCTGGACCTAGCCCAAAAGAGCCACATAGGTCCACCCTCATGTGGGCTCACCACCGGAGTTCCCACAGGATTTCGGTGCATTGTGGCTTGGGTGATAATGAGGCAGAGGTCCTGGTGTCCCTGGCTGGCTAAACTGGCTAGAGGGACTAATAGGGATCATAATTTATAAAAAGATCACCATATTGTAAAACAAACCAGTGACTGAGACTATAAACCCATCGGCCAAGTGTTTATTGAGGTCATTGTTTAAGGGACCCGAAGTGTTGTTTCCATACACTTCTGTGGAATCTGACTTCATTTTGCAACCAGAGGAATTACCCCCTTCTAGCCATTAGAAAAAAATACAGGTTTAATACACTTCCTTCTTTTATATACAGTCTCTGTTTAGACCATCCAAGTACACTGGCTGTGCACACTCCTTCTCAAATTTTGTACTCATATCTTATAAGCCTACTAGGAACATCTGTATCTTAGGTGGAAGAGGAGGCTAGCCATTAATAGTAAGGTTAGGAGTTTGTTCCACATATTAATGTTTACTTGAGCCCAACACCCCTCAAACGTGAGTCACTCTGGATAACAGCAAGTGCCAAATACATGCTGTACAAACAATTACAGTAATGGATGACCCTACTATACAGAAAAGGTTGAAACTAAGTCTGAATCTAAGTGGTCCACTCAGCAAATTCCACAAAGCACGTTACAAGTAATCACTTTACTTATTGATGACTCGGTGACTAAAATGACTCTGCAAGCAGCCAAGGGAATGATCTTTTTAACTGATAGATGAAAACTGCCCTCCTCCACTGACGCATAAACCCAGTGTGTTGGTATTGGTTGTTATTTATTCATGTGTTTAGGTGCAGACTTCCTTGAAAAGCAAATTTATCCTAAATTGTCCATTAAAATTGCTTTATTATTAGAATTAAGAAAAGAATTGCTATTTACTTCATACCTACAGTTAGTGATTTCATATTTGCAGTGCCAAGTCAAAGTCATTGCTCATTTGGGTTTGAGAGGTGGGGTTTCAGGACATCATCCAAACTGACATTTTAATGACTGGCACAGTTCCCTGCAGGCTTTTTTGTGGGTGAATACACTCAGAAAAGGGAGTTTAACTGAAAAGGAGCCAGACAGGTCACTTGGATATAAAGCTACCTCCTGATATATGCAGAAGATAGGAAGAAGGGAAGTGTGCACTTTACCCTATGTGTATGTGTCAGTTAAGCATGACTGCAAGTGTTTCAAGATACATGGTCACCTTTTGCAGATTTCAATTGGGCTGGACTTTCGACCTACTAACTACCAGGATGATTCTCTATATGAATAAACGTATTGTGTCACCTACACATTAAACCTACAGGAACTTTAATGGCTTCCCATTCTAAATCAATTGGCATTAACAGGGAGATGGTCCTCCACTCTGCAGCTATAACAGCTCCACTCTTCAGACAAGGCGTTCTACAAAATTTTGGAGTGGATCTGTGGGAATTTTTGTCCATTCATCCAGAAGAGCATTTGAGGGTGAATCCAACACTGATGTTTGATGTGAGGGTATGGCTCACAATTTCCATTTTAGTTCATCCTAAAAGTTGGGGTTGAGGTCAAGGTTCTGTGTGGGCCAGTCAAGTTCTTCCATGCCAAACTCATCCAACCATGCCTTTATGGATCTTGCTTTAGTGTAGTGTGGCACAGTCATGCTGGAACAGAAAAGGATCTTCCCAAAACTGTTCCCACAAAGATGGAAGCAGAGACCTGTCAAAAGACGTCTCATTAAGCTAAAGCATTAAGATTTCCCTTCACTGGAGCTAAGGGCCCGGACCAGCTCCAGAAAAACAACCTCATGGCATTAACACTACTTCATCAATCTTTATAGCTGACAGGCAAGTAACTTTCTCTTGGCATTCATCAAACACAGACTCATCTATTAGACTGTCAGAAGTGTGATTCTCCTCTTCACAGAACACGTTTCCACTGCTCAGTAGTCAATTGGTGATGCGCGTAACCTCATTTCATCCCACCTTTGTTAATTTGTTTTGTGATATACGGCTTGCATGGAGCTGCTTGTCCATAGAAACCAATGCCATTAAGCTCCCAGTACACAGTTTTTGTGCTGATGTTAATGCCAGAGAAGGTTTGGAACTCTGCAGTTACGGTGTCAGCCAAGCTTTGATGACGTCTACACAGTATGCCTCAGCGCTCAGCAACCCCTCTCAATAACATTTATTATTGTTAATTATTAATAGATCATTAATAGAGCACTTGCCATTTTGGAGGTCTCTGCATATCCCTGCTGCATGGCTAGGTGCTTAATTGTATACACTTGTGGCAAAGTTCGACTTTGTTTTTTTTTTTTTTCCAATTTCCATTTTTATTATGTTGAGATCGTTACACCAACCGCGTGGTTCCACCTCACTGTGTCACAGACAAGTCCAGCTTAATTAAATGCAACATGAGAAAATGATTACCCTTAAATATTGAATACAAATTACACAAACAAGCTAAATATTTCAAATACAAACAACTTACGGGGCTATTTTTAACTGTTCTCCAGAGACATACATTTGTACTTCAGTTCTGTCATTGCTGATGAATGTTGCTTAAATTTGGAGGTACTATGACACTTGCATCGCTCAGTGAAACTATAATTTAGAGAGAGTGAGGCATGCATAGGTTTACATCTGCAAGTTAAATCTCCACCACCGAATGCCTGAATATGTTGTGTTATTACTCCAAACAAACACACACACAATCACTTGTGAATACTGTATTCTGTCTTGGCAACAGTCAGCTTCAGAAGGGGCCATGTGTTGCCTTATTATTTGTAGCACTTTCCTGTTTCTGGAATAACCGCTTCCAGTTGAGACTCTGCACAGAAAGAGCTGCACACCAAACACTGCCAAGGAAAACACCTCTGGTGACCAAACCACAGCCCCTCCCTTTGTCCCCTTCCAACTGAGGTGTTTCACAGACAGATAAAATCAGCCAGGCCACTGGGGGAGTGCAACATATCCTCATATCCTCGCGCTGCTTGTTCCATGAAACAGGATTCATGTGTTAATCCCGTGAGCTGTAATAAATTTAAAGATCAGTGTCTCTCTTTTAAACCTAGAACTGTAAAACCATCACTGTTTTCTGTTGTATATGTCATCAAGATCCACGGGGTGTTGACACTGAATTCACTGCAAAGCTTCTGCTTAGAAACCACAAAATGTGTTCCTATTAGCACATAAATCCCACTAAAGTTGAGCCCCCTGATCACACCGGCAAGGCAGTTTCAGGGTCAGATCTCTTCTCAGTGAGTCATAACTCTTGTGTTTTCTGTGACTATTACAAAAATTCTGTTTTATATCTTTATCAAAACCAACAGAGCCTCCTTCATCTCTTATGCAATCACTACAGTACAAGAAAACAGCTTTTTGCTTTTGTAGTCAAGTCAGCCTGTATTCTTTGTCTATGTGTGTATATATATATATATATATATATATATATATATATATATATATATATATATTTATATATATATGT
>VUQH01041658.1:23004-34890 GCA_015106775.1 Etroplus canarensis | reverse complement strand
TCAAGTCTACTTACCCACACCCCAAAATGCCTCCACTCAGTTATTTTAAAGCTTTCTCGCACACACGCTCACGCACACACACACACACACACACACACACACACACACACACACACACACACACACATCTTACTATGTACAAACCCAGTCATTTTTATACTGTCCATATTGTACCAATACAATATTCCCTCCTTGTGGGAAACACACAGAGGCTGAACGAGCAACCTTATAAATTATAAATTAGCAATAACACACCTGTTTGAAAACCTGAAATGTGGGCTGATTTTGTAGGAATGTGAAGTTTGACTTTTATGATCATCTCAGACTTCCCTCTTTTAACAGAACTGTGATAGTTTAAAATCTGTGAACTCCTGCTTATGATGTTAAAACTGTAATTTAACAATGTACATGCTCCAATGTTTTGCTTTGTGGGTTTATTTAATGATAAACAGACAAAATGCTACAACAGAGTCTGTTAAATATTTTGTGATTTTCTGCCAATTGAAGATTTAATAGCCTCATAATTTGTCCAACATAATAACAATTAAATGTTTAGTGATAAATATCACTTTTTTGTCCTTTTATAATGGAAAAGATAAGGCACGTAATATTTTCTGTTTCTGATTCTACATCTCAGTTCCAAAAAATGCAGTGAAGAAGTTTGTTTTTTGAGACGTCACGAAGTCACTATATCACTCCAAAATAAGAGTATTTCAAAAATCTAAGCATTCTGTTATATTTAGATTCCTTCATGGTTGCTTAGAGAGAAAAGAGGGAGGAGCCTTACCTCTAACATGGCCTACTGTGGCCTTTGGGCCACAATGACAGTTCTCCTTTAAATTTATCTTCACGTTTTGACAGCGTTTCAAGGAGCTTCCTTGCTCAGGTTCATCCCTTTAAAGCTCCTTTCATCTCCACATTAGTAGAGTGGAAGATGCTGTACACGTGAAGCAAAAAGGGTCCTTTAGGTTGTGTAAAATATAGTCTGTGGGTTTCCGCTAATGATAAACACATCACAGTCATTTTTGGAAGTCCTGTCCTCAGAAAGAAAAGAACACAGTGATGATGTGTCATAGTTTTTCTCTTTCTTCCACTCCTTTTTTTCTGGTTTCAGTGGGCAGAGCTCCTGTAAAATTTGTCTATTCTCCATTGGGACTCCTGTATGACCTTCGAGCTGGGTTAGCAGACATCACTAATGTGAGATCAGGGGTTAGGACCGGGATGTCAGGGGCCATAATGTTCGTGGTGTAGAACTAGCGACTGAGGGGGAGCTGGGGAAGGGACATGGCCTGATGAGGGAGACTCTGAGAGGTCAGGACAGAGAAGGGATGACCTGGTGAACAAATCAAAAAACAAAGAATTTTTAAAATGACAAACTACCTCTCTTAGTTTCAAAAAAACAAATGTATGTGCCTATTTACAGCACGATAGTAAATCACAACTCACTGTCGATGTACCCATGAAGAGCCACCATGCGCGCTCGCTCAGGACTGCCAAAGGGAGAGTAATGGAGCTCATCGGGCAGCGATGAGGGTATCCTGGACTGAGGATGACCTTGAGGAGCCCCACTGTGCTGGGGCGTGTGCTTTTTATGTCTTGCTCTGCAGTTTTGAAACCACACCTATGAAGATGCAATGTAACCAGACATCATGTAGCTATATTCTTAAAGTAGAATATGTTGATTTATGTCTTTAAAAAATTAAAGGAAACACATAATCATGTTTATTTGTATTATGACTGCCACACCAAAGGGGCTCACCTGTATAACTCTTCTGCTTAGGCCTGTCATGTCAGCTAGTTTCTGTAGGGTCTGGGCATCTGGATTGTTATCCTGAGCAAACTGTGCCTGCATGATCTGCACAATAAGACAAGATATTTGCAGGAAATTAGATACTGTATTATTGAAGTAATAAACTAATATTACACACATTTATCAGAAAAAGGCACATTTGTGTTGAGCTCAGTTTCCCACCTGTAGCTGTTCTGCAGTGAAAGATGTCCGTGCTCTTTTGGCTGGCTTGGGTTGACTGTCTTGTTCTGTTGGAACTGCTCCCTCTAATGTGATGCCATTGCCTAAAAAACACATGCGAGATGCAAGTCAGATGAGTTGTATTATAATTTTAAGCAACCACAGATGTCAGAAGACATATTCAAACTACAGGACCTGGACAGTGTTTCATAAAGGGGCCTCTGGATATTTGTTGCCCCCACTAAATTTGAGAGCTAGACTCTACTCCTGAGCTCTTGTAACATGACAAACTAATTCTTATAAGAAATTTAACAGATATCAGTAAATCAAAAGAGTTAATACACGAAATAATGCACTCATAAAATAAGTACACTAAAGTGTACAACTTTGGATAGATCTTCTCATCTACACAACCACTCACCACTCTCGGCTGCTCGTTTGAGGTTCTCCACCATGGTGTCGTAGTGGATTCTACACAAGACTTTCTCCTCCACCAAACCAAACTCCTCTCCTGTCGACAGCTGCCTCTTACACGAGTAGCAAGCAAAACATGCCAAGTGGTATGCGTTTCCCCTTGCACGCCGCACCCAGTCGCTGGCATATATCTGCCGCCCACAGCGGGCACACTTAGTACCAAACCTACTGCGAGGGGGAGAAGATGAGAGCAGCAGAGACAGAGAAGTCAGGGAGAGAAACAGAATGAGGAATAATGGGTAAAAAGCCACTTGGCAGAATAAAATTGTTGCAGTATCTTTTACATGTTCATTCAATACAAAGCATAGAAAATGAAAGCTTTAGAGTGACATCCTTTTTTTTGAGAATATTTTCACTGAGATGAAGTTAAAAGTGTTTTTAAACTTCTGGAAAAACTCAAAATATTTAAGGGAGCAACCTTGGAGGAGGATATGGCTTTCAGAAAAGACTCCTAAGTGCGGCTGCAAGCTGAGCCTTGAATGCAAACAAACCAACACCTGCAATTTCCTGGCTGATGCATGAAGGCCCTGACATATACACACGCACACATGCGTGCACACGCACACACACAGGGGAACAAACTTATACACACATAAGCCAGGTTGGTTTTACACACACACTGGAAGATGAAGAAAGACTCGGATGACATCATTCTAGATCGCCCCGCTGTAACTGATAGCAACAATGAGGTTGGCGGCAAATAAACCTAAACCACCTGACTTACTGTTATGGATGGGTGGTTGGTGGGAGGTTGAGGGGCACAGAGAGAGAAAGAAGATCAAAGATATAAGGCTAGAAATGCTTCAAGACAAGTCCTCATTTGCAAGAAATAAGATATTAAGATTGGAACTCATTTCAAATGTTTTAATTTGAGGGCAGAATTAGACATGAGGGTCAAAGAACACAGGAGCAAAGATGAATTAAAGTCTGCTGTATATTTATTGTTAAGTGTAACTAATCCCATGAAAAGACCAAATCTATTGGTGGCCATTCTTCTGAAAATGTCAGTGGCAAATATGAAAAAAGACTCGTTCATTTCCTAAATGCAAGAGAGTAAATTGTCATTTCCAGTAAGAGATTATTACGTGTAGTAGGAATATGTGGGTAGAAATTGCTCAAGTAAGCTCCATCGCCTGTGTTTTTAACAGCAGCACTATATGAAATAAGCTATAGCAGGCTTAGGCAACACAGATGATTCTTGTTAGGATTGAGTCACTGTTTGAGCATTTTACTGGATTTGTTGAAAGCTAAAAAATGTAGAATAGCTTGTATCTTTTACTGAGATTGTGTTTGCTGAGCAGCTGGGGCTGTGGAGTATCCAAATAAATCTCCATTTTATTGCAACTGAAATATTATCGACGTTCCCTGTTTTGCACAAGAATAAAAGGATATTAAGCGCCTCGTTTAAGAGCCCATTATGAGTTTTAATGGGTATAAAATGCTTTAGGTTTGAGATGGTTATGGATATGTTAAGAACCATTGTTAGGCTTAGCAGCTGCCAATTCTGGTGAAAGGGGCAAGATTTGTAAGCTGCCTGAAAGAAAATACTTCTTCAAGGATAAAACTGGGGGAAGGGGAATAAACAGGCGCAATGTGCTCAACTGTACAGCCTGATTTATATGTGTTCATCAGCCATGCTCACCAAGATATCAAGAGCTAATTCAAGCTTTGTTTTTTGTTACTCTACACAGGGTCACAAACATGAGCCATATTTAGACAGAGGTCAGCAGAACTGGTGAGGGGAGGGAGCAGGAAAAGAATAGTCATGGAGAGAGGACGTAAGTGGCTGAGGCAGAGAGCCGTAATGCTGAGGGAAATGGCAGAGTAAAGATCGTCAGCGGCAGTGAGAGAGCAGGAGAGCTGGGGGTACAGAAGAGCATGAGGGCTGCCAAGTGAGTGGGTTTGGCAGCGTATGCGTGCACTCAAGTCCACTCTATCTAGGATGAAAGCATACTAAGGCCCTGACATCTCACAAGCTTGTAACCCTCCTTATGTGCACAAGCTTGTTTGCCAGAAGTCATTTTCATGCATGTAGTGTGGTGGAGACTATTTATAGGTAATCATTTGACAACTACTGTTTGAGGGTCAGCCTAGTTTTTTTTCTTATCATGGTTCAGTAAATTGTATAAAACATAAGAAGAAATGCAAGCAGACTTTTTAGCAGGAGTGGCATTCATCATAGGGATTAAGGCAGTGCGACTGTAACAACAAGTCCTTGTGATGACCTTGCAATAAAATTGGCTGGTATGGCACCCACTCGTAGGGCTTAAGTTGTCACCGATATGTTCAGCTTAACCAAACAACCTCTTACATGCCATTAAAGCTGTTCCGGAGACAAATCGACTCCGTGGCTCGCTTGTACAGTACAGTTTCAGATTGTTATAGAGAATTCCAGCCTGTTTCTACAGTAAAGAGGAAAGCATTGTGGAACATTGTGGCTAATGCAGCATGACAGCTTGTCAGTTTCATGCTCCGAGACAGAACCCAGAAAAGCTGCAAGCCATCCTTTGCCATCCCTCCTCCTCTATCGTCCTCCCCTCCCTCCTTCTACCCCCTTACTTTTTGTGTATCTTATTTTCTCTTTGCACTGAAAACCTGATGTTTATTTTGGAATGATGTCAGTCCTCACAGCCCTTATATCTTTCACCGCAACCCTCCCCCCTTGTCTCAGACCTCTCCTATTTGCTCCCCTTATTCTGCCTAATTTTTAATGTTTTTTTTTTTAACAGTAATTCACCTGCTGCTGAAAGAGGGGCTTCAGGAGGTACACGTTTTTTGGATTATTTATGATGTGCTTTGAGAATACACTAATCTCTATTAGATTTGTCCTGAGAGACGCCATGCGGTTTTAAGGTGAGAGGTTCACATTAGGCTGACAGTATGGGATTCAAAGCTAAGAAAAGGAAAGGAAATGTTCCATACACTTGACATTTTTTAACAGATTTAACATGTTATCAGGGTTTAATAGATAAATCCTTAACATTATTATTCTCTGCTCTTTTAAACTGCAATAACCTCAAATACGGGCAGTTTACTTTGTAATATCCAATCTGATTTCCAGCATGGATAATCAATTTCAACCCTGCAACCAAACAGTGTAGCACTGTGTGACAGATGTCTTTTTATAATTTTAATTCATTTGCTTCTTAATAAAACTCTTTGTAGCGGCTGTTTGCCTTTGTTGCTATGGAGACCTAATCAGCTAACCAGAGGTGGGTGGTTGATGAATAATTATCAATTGCAAAAAAATTACAAACGCACACACACACATGAATAACAAGACGTGTATGCATCCACATGTGCTCACATCTCACCCACGAAGTTCATTACATACATGGACTCTGGTTACAGTGTCAGTGTCACAGGGTGCCCCTGATTAGTGCAACTTCCTGTGTGGCCTGCTAGCTCATGGACGCAGATGAGGTTTCTACGTAGTGAGGTGAGAGAGGGCTGCTAGGAGGCAAAGGGGGTAAGGGGAGGAGGCTGATAAAGAAATGATTTGCACACGCGCGCGTGTGTGTGTGTGTGTGTGTGGGTGTGTGCGTGTCAGAGAGAGAGAGCAAGCCCCTGAGGCCTGACATGGGTTTGAGAGGCACAGCAGGGGCTCTGTCCTGCACCCCTTTACACTGACATAGCCCCCACCCAACCCCTGCACACACATACACACGTATGCAGAGGGAAACCCACTCTGATTTCCTGCTATTACGCCCCATTAAAGCAGCTGTCAGTCCAAAGCCAGATGAGAGGCTGACACAGATGAGGAAATATCTCCAGAGGTTTGAAAGCAGCCCAGAGGATCTGGACTTGCACTGGTGTTTAGCCTAGTTTAAATCTGGCCTAAACCCAGATTACAGTTTATATTTACAGAAGTAACCATTGCACAGGCACCAGCCCTGCAGCAAAGCTTTAATGCAACATTTTTAAAATAGTATCTCACTCTCAGAGTGACTTATAAGGACATCACATCCAAACCTACAACTTTTATAATGCATAAGAGGGTTTTTCTCCACACACTGTAAACATAGTAAGTATTTTTTTTTGCAATTGTTTGGCCATCTGTATTTCTACATTATCAAACTGATTATCCTTTTCTTGTCATGTCTGTCTTTACAGTCATAATTCTATACATTAGACAGAGAACATATGTGAGGGATTTTTATGGAGCAGTTTTGGTCTTTTGACCAGTTTTTAAACTCATTCATTAGTTGACGTACACTTTAGAAAAGTAACTAAAAGTTCTGACATACTGTACTGTACTGGAACATTCGTGCATAAAAACAGTTTTCATTCAAAACTACAAAAAATTTTAAAAAATTCAAAGCTCATTTCAAAGACAGAGTAATAAGAATTTGAGAGTAATTATAAGGTAAATTTGTCAAGCTATGGAACCATTTAATTTAGATATCCCCCCTCCCCTCATGTCTGCAAACAAAATATTTTCTTAGCTTTCTCTTCCTTTTACACAAATCAATAAACTAATATATAGATTTAAGTAAGTAATCATGGCTAAATTAGCATGATAAAGGCCCTCAGTGACTTTCACTATACAGAACACAGCCATTTAATTTTTACTGCAGCACGCAGAAACCAACCAGTACTGCAGAGCAACAAAAGCAGTTCCGATTAATCCTTTAAGGGTTTGGACTAAAACACCACAAAAGTTCTCTGGAAATACCTTCTCGAATATGAATATTAGCTTGTTTTGCAGTTTTCTCTACTAGCAATTTGAATTTTAGCTGTGGATAGAATAACTAACCGCATCAGAATATGTTATTGTGGCATTGGGGGTGTTACGATGGACATTTGTTACTACTTTCTGGCCAATAAAACATTAAACAACAAATTTCTTTTTAGAGCAATTACTTTACAGATGCCTGTCTCGATAATAGAAAGTAACTGTTGCAGTTTTGCAGTTTTCCCATTATGGGATGATGCTGCATCTGAAGTTTTCACTGTGTTAATTACTTGGCACACGGAGGGAAAAATGAAGCAATTTGATAAAAGACAACTCTGCAACAAACAACACTATCAATTGACACAGCCAAAGTTATAAAACTCTTTGGTTGTCAGATAATTAAATCTGTCCAGTCATTGCCATTTTTGGAGATCTTTTAATTCTGACATATTCAGAATACTTTCTGTGTCTCACAGTGATGAGTGTGCAGAGAGGAGGTAAATTTTGAAGGAGCATTTAACAGGAGACGGGTCAGTAAAATATTATGGTGCAGCAGAGCAAACACAAAAGTCTCCATTTTGGGAAAAAATGAGCAAAATGACTGGCAGCTGCTAGACATGCATAAATAAACAGAGATCTGTGTGTGTTGGGAGGGGGGTGGGTGTCTGCATGAGTAGGTGAGTGTGCTGTAAAAGGAATATTATGTGTGCTGAGCATTCTAGCTAATGTGCATTTAAAAGTTTCACATTTGTGTTTTCATATTTCACATTCTATGTTTGTCCATGTGCAGGTACCTGCCTCGGGGTGCGTTTTCAGTTTGGACACAAGCCACATTCACATCGGTAACATGCTGACCAGGCACTCGGGGCGGTCTAATTGCTGGTCTGGAGGCCCGAGGGTCTGGGGTGGAGGACAACTAATTGCTGGTGATTATAAACCTCAGAGCAGCAACTTGGTGTCAGGTTTTGATCAGAAGAACGCCAAAGCTCAATCACAACTCCATGCACTCACACACACACACACACACACACACACACACACACACAGTGTTAAGCACAAATTGGCACGTGTGTCCATACGATTAATATGCCAGCTCCAGGCTACTGAACAGAATTTTGCCATACTGATGTTGCTGTGAACCCCATTTAACCTCATGCTACCACACACACAAAGTTTTACACCTTCCTGTCACTTTTTAGCACTCACAGAAAATTAACACATTTACACACAGAATAAAAACTGTGATCATCATTTGTGTGTTCATATATATATATATATATATATATATATATATATATAATTAACATTTTATGAATGGCTGTCATAATGACTGACAGATTTACATTTGTCTAATCATTAACTTAGCAATTATTGTTGTTTTATCATTACTGTCAGTATTTTTGATTCTCTAAAAGTAAAAGTGTGGAGATTTAACATATTTGAGATGAATATAGAAGTAATCCTTGTGTCTGCAGAGTTGAAGTGCACTAAGTCATCATAGAATAGAATAGAATAGAATAGAATAGAAGTTGGGCATTTCCTTCTGTGCTGGCTGACCAAGTTCTCCTTGCACTCAAGCTTTGTTTTCCTATAGAGACCAACTGATCACAGACAGCTACACACTCAAACTGGCATTTCCGGTAATTTCCGTCTATATCACGTGTCCCTGTTAGAGCGATAAAACAGTAAGCCGCGCTCACCGCCGCTCGTGTTGCGTTCACATACGGTGCGGTGTGTGCGGGGCCTGACGGACTGATAAGGCGAACATATTGGAAAATTTACCACTAAGTTTAAAACATCTCCAGCCATCCCGGCCTGATCTACTGGAAATAAATAAATAAGCAAAAATAAACTGAAGCAGCCCAACTTTATTAAAAATAGCTTTTTAAAAAATTCGATACGGCCAAAGTGGTAGCAGTGAAGTTGGTCAGAACATCATCAAACCTCATACAACCTGCAACATTTTTAAGCACTTTAGGGGAATTTTCCCAGACTGCAGCGGTCCAGTTTTTTTTTTTTTCCATTTAGTAGGCCGAGCTACTGGAAATGTTGTGTTTTGGATAGCCATAACAAAACTCCGAATCTTTCAGCTCTTCAGTGGAGGAAAAGACTTTTATTTTGTTACACACTTTCAGTTTTTGAAAAGGCCTTTCAAGAATACATGAGGCAACCCACATCCATACTTCCATTTCAAAGGATCAGCTGCACAGCGGTGCGTGTAATAAAGAGAGAGAGGGAGAGAGAGCTGTGCTGGCAGAGGGCGGACGTGGTATTTTGAAAACACGGCCATAAACTTACCCTACCTGAAATAATCCATTTTACAGAAGATCTCTTTGTTTTTGATGTAGCAGCTGCTGTGCTGACGCAGTGACGTCCTGCACACCGAACACTCCAGACAGCGCACGTGCCAAATCAGGTTGTTCACCTGCAAAGAGACACCAACCGTGTCAAACACACACACACACACACACACACACACACACACACACACACTGATGATATAGCGCTGCATTTAGGTCTTAGGGTGAATAATGACTCTCATACCATAACATGCTGCCGTTATGAACGCGCCTGCGCAATTCTGATCAATTATGGACTTTTTTTGCACGTTCCTGAGCTCAGTAAAGCCTTTATTTTCTTTTTTCTGCTTCTGTCTACTCAGTAATTATCTAAAACATAATAGTTATTAGTTATTTAGGCATGCAATATGGAATGCCGAAATTATAAGATGATCAATATAAATATTTATACACTGCAGCTTTTCTCAGACGTTTTCATATTTACCCACAGGTTATTTTTGTTATTTTTTTATAGCCACATTATCGCAATATGCTTTTAGACATTTTTTCTCCTAGAAAATATTTTATTCTTAATTTTAAAAAATATTATACTATCTAAAAGTCAGTTGCTTCTACAGCGCTTGTAAATAAAAGGTGCCAGGTCAATCCCACCAGGGTCCTAAATCATATTTTCTAAGAATGCGCGATTTTTTTTTCGTTCAACAACAATTATAACCTTTTAGAAAAATTGTAAAAAAAATATATTTGTAACTATTTATAGTGAGAGAAATCGCGATGACTGCTTTTAAAAAGAATCAAAAAACACTAGTGTTAATTAAAAGATATTTCGGTGATGGATGCACTCTTGAATTATTGTATTTTCATTATAAAAACACGAATTATTGAAACCATTTCATTTTTAATCATTTCAAGCCCATGTTAAATGTGTACTCATGGTATTTTACACAAGAAAATATTTTATATTATTTTTTCTAAAAGGAGACTATTAAAGAAGACATAAAATTGCAGCACATAAATTACTATAGTGTGTTATCAGAGATGATACAAATTAAATCTATTCAGAGGTTACAAAATATTTTTTGCACAATCTGTTTTCAGTCATTTGTGTAAAAACGCCTATAAAAGATAGATTGAAATAGAAAATATTTTTCGATGAGAACAATTTAAGCCGGCAAAAAAGGTCAAATGTTTAATTGACTAAATATAGGTTTTATGCTTAAAATCAGATATTGGAATAAAAAAAAAGCAGCCACTGGATTTCACGCCAGAACGTCTTTTCCTCGGAGTTATCTCTTCTCTTCCGCAGAGAACAAAGTGGTCAGATAATGAACTAATGATCCTCGCACTTCCTGACACACACACACACACACACACGTTTGCGCGCGCGTAAGGACTGTTTTGGGGTGGAAACACGCGAGCGCACGCGACAAGGTTGTAAAACAGAAAAAAAAAAAAAATCCCTGTTGTGACTGTCTGCGGTCTCCCAAACACAGTGCTGTTTAATCTCCGTTTCCTGAGATTTTACGGTGGAGATAACATCGGTTAGATTTAAACACAGGTCACCTCTTGTATCTTTTATTATTGGTGCAGGCTTCAAAATAAAAACATTAGTTTTATTTCAACTATGATTAAGAAGATATATATATATATATATATAATTTTTTTTCTTCTGTTTGCAATTTGATGCATTATTTTTCCCCTAAAATCTCAGCGTCCCACTCCAAAATCCAAACTAATTTCACATCCGTGCAAACTTGCAGCAGGCCTTTCTAATCCAAAATGTCAACACAGCGTCCTCCTACTCGCTTTGTGCAGCTATAAAGTGTAAGTAAACAACCCCCCCCCCCTCCTCTCCTCGGAAAATAATTTCTTCTCTCAGCCTGTTTTATCCTCTCACCTTGAGCAGGTATCTGTCCAGGATCTCCAGGCCGCAGCTGGCGCACAGGTTCTTCCCGGTGGACGGCACCGAGCTAGCGGTGGAGGTCGGCGAGCACACCGAGGGGGTGGACGGAGTGCTGGGGGAAGAGCGGGTGTCCTCCCGCTCCATGTTGGACCGCTGGGATTCTCCGTCCGAGTGAGACTGCAAGAGGGCATCGGCACAGCTCAGTACAAACACACACACACACACACACACACACACACGCACACACACACACGCACACCGATCACCCTCGGCAGCACAGTGACAGTTTGCAGATGTCGCCATTTTTCACGCTGCTGCGCGTAATTCCCAAGTTTAAAACGACCCTTTTTGACGGTGACATAGAAAGGCAGTAAAGCGCTCACCATCGGTGTGTGTTTAGAGTCCACACTGCAGCGCGATGCTCCCGGCGTGCTCTGATGCTCGGTAGAGATCACCTACAAGAAAACGGTCAGTGAGCGGCAGGTCTTCATCACTTTTCCCGTCTCATCATCAGCCGAGAAATATTTAGGGGACGGGGGGGGGGGACATTTGGAGACAGCTCTTC